>SKCR01024291.1:0-146047 GCA_019454045.1 Zanthoxylum bungeanum
AATAACCACAGTGGATGTAGCCTGTTTAGGTCTAATTGACTGGGTGAATCACTATAAATTCCGTGTTGTTATATTTGGTTATTCTTTCCTGTTGCTGTCATTCGATAAATTTTGAGGTGTTAAATCTCAACAGTTTATTTTAGATCCAATAAAAATGATTTTTTCTCAAAATAAATATATGTGCACATTAATATGAGAAACATCACAAACATATAAGAGTTTTATTTAAGTGACATTATCCATACAATAAAAACTGCATATCAGAATAAGTCATATTCTGACAACATAATCATTAAATTTCAACAATGGCATGCCTTAAATCAAAGGATCAACGCTCATTGATTCAGTACTTATATGTTCAATTAACTTTTCTTTTCTTTAACACGATCTCTCATAGCTAATACTTAGTTACTTCGACTACCGTTTTTATTATTTTTAGTCATAAAAACATAGCTGAAATTGAATTCATAATTTTTAGCCTAGTATAGGTGCCAGAATTTAGCCATACTGTAGACACTATATTTTTATACATAGCCCGATGTTGAGTCTCTTATGAGGACATATCTGAAGAGATTAGGGAATTTATAAGGTTTAATGTTGGAGAGAAAAGAAACCTCAGAGATCTAAAAGAATAGCCAGAGTTCTGACCAGACATCATCTATGTCTGGTCGGGCATAAGTCATCATGTCCGGCCGGACATGCATCGGGTTTCCAGATTAGCAGGACTCGTTCTTATTTCCTTCTTAACTGGTTTCCATAACACAAAGATTTCATTCTTAATCAATTTCCCAACTAAACTATTTCCTTGACAAATTATTTTCCTTATCAAAGAGGATCCTTTCCTTAATAACCACAACCTTAACACTATAAAAAAAAATACATTCTTCACGGGGGATTCATTTAAGAAGAGATAAAACTTTACCAATTGCAATAGAGAAAGAAAAACAAAGAGCAAAGAACGAGCAATATTCATAAAAAATTAATAACCCAGTAAAATTATATCAGATTTCCAAACACAACAACCATGTGATTCCTTTCAACAAGAAACCAAAACAACATACTTGACCTTCAACAGTGTTCTCGGAGTCAAGTAACGCTTGAGGTACGACCTGAGGGCCCCTCAAGTTATATATTAAATTGTATCTCCAAAGTATGAAGCTATTAATTGGAATCCATATCAATTTCACCAATGTAAATCAAAAGACACAATCCAATATATATGAGTTCATAGAACACTTAGGATCGAGATCAATATATATGTGATCATCATTTACATAAATATGAATTTCTTTGTTTAACAGATATTTTAAAGAAATTAATCTCTATCAGGATCCAATTCTATATAATCTCATTCATTTAAGACATCTCATTTACATGTCACTATATGAATGATTTAGAATTTCATCATCGTATCAAATATTAAATGGACCATAACAATAGATAAATTGTAAAGAAAGTACCCAACTTTACTTACTCTTTACAAACTATTTAAGATTACTAATCTTAAATTCGAATCTTCTTATATGTGGTACATATACTGAATTTGAGATTAAATATATAATCAAGGTATTTCTGATAATTGATAATTTGTAAAATCTAAATAAATATAAAATATATAATTTTATTTATCTCAATATTTATTTATTACAATCAGCTCTTAGTAAATAAACCCTAACATAAACAAGTACTTCGTTCCAACTAATACTTATTGTTAGAAACAAAAATATGCTTTTCACCCACAATCATCTGAGCGAGATTTCTCGCCTCTTTCGAAATATTAAAAAAAAAATGTTCCAACAATTTATTCATAAAATTAAATGCTCTAAAATAAATAACAAAGACAGAAAATTAAACTTTTTTTTAAGAATTAATATTTGGGATTTGGAAAACCTGCCATTCCTTCTCGAATAGAGAATTATCCTAGAATTAATCAGGACTACCATTCATTGACTCATATGACAAAGCAACTCTACTGCCCCCCAAATTTGTAATGAATAAATTATATGACGACTCCTTTTTTTTAAAAAAAAAAAAAAAAAAAAAAAGGTCTTTCTGAAAAGAATAATAATAATCTCTAATTTGTAATTGCCTAAAAAAGAAGTCATATCATTGAAATTCCTTAACATGCAATTAACTTTTACAATAATCTCAAATGGGTATTAACTTACCAGCAGGAACCAGGAAGAACAAACAGCCCATCATCATGATCATTTAGAGCTATTGATGGGAAATTCCTAAGGGATCGCATGATCTAATAATAATTAGCAAACTCGATCAATAAATAAAACCGAGCCACTTCGTTCGTCCTTTGGTGGCTTCTCAAGAGCGATTCTCAAGAATATACGAAATTTTAATGCATAAATTAGATCAATGCGATCCCTTTGGAACTCTCCATCTGCACTAATCAAGAATAAAAAGAGGAGATTTTTTGTTGCATCTAGCTAGGGTTTGCTAATTTGGTATGAAGAAACTGGGGGTTTGTATTGTGTTAGTTGTTTGATTTATACAAGACAAGAATGAGATAAGTTTGATGTTTTGTTTTGGCCACCCTTTTTTTGTTATGGTCACGCATTTATTGTGATGAAGATTGAAAGTTTTCCAAGCTAGGCAACTACAAATGTAATCACTCTTCTATATGAAATTACTAAACTAGGTCTTTCAAAATTATTGGCCTAAGCTTAATAATAATTAAAGTGGTGTATTTATTAATTAAATTGCATCAAATATCGATTAAAAACTACTAACATATTAATAAAACTAGCATAAACACTCGAATCTTACTAGTAAAACAATAAAAATAAAAAAATAAAACTTTATAATTAGATAAGAAAGCACTTTTAACAGGGAACTAGATCTTTCTCATTGTATGTGCCGCAATGAAAAGTCGAAGCGAATAATAATGAATCCATTTAGCAGACAGAACTCATCCACTGAGCTTATAAAGTTAATTACTTTTTTTTTTTTTTCTTTTTTACTAGTTTTTTTTTTATTATTAAAATCGTTAGAAATCTCACCTCAGCCAAACCATCCATTCCGGGCTTAAACGGAGCAGGTAAAACCTCCGGCTGTCCTACACTCTTACAAGAAACGCACTCCTTGGATTCGAACTCAAGACCTCAAAGTGAGCTCATGAACCCTACACTACCAAATCACGCCCATTAGTAATGAGAGATGTAATTATATTATATGGTATATAAATAATAATTAAAGAGTCAAACAGAAGAAAAATAATGAGAGATGTAATTATATTATATGGTTTTAAAAGAAGGTAAGAGTTACAATCAAACAACTAATGCTGCTAGGAAAAAACTCAGCACTTTGTCCCTTACAGAAAATGACCCTTTTAATTAATTCTTTCATTCATTAATTCATTTTCTTTAATTTTCTCTTGTTTAGATAATAATTAATCTTACCTTATCCATAGATTACTTTCATGGTGAGAGTGCTATATGGCATTAAGGCAGGTAACTGTTTCAATCAAATTAATTAAGGTAGCTCTACTCTCTTTGACACGAATGGAGCTATAATAATATATCATATGAATCCAGTGATCAGATTGACATTATCCATCATCAATTGAGTACAAAATAATTTAGATTTAATACAAACGTTCGCACCAAGAGTGGTTTTTCAGTATTTTTTTAAATTTGAATTTATGTAATAGTCCCACAGAGTAATTATCTTTAAAATAAGTGTAAACAAAGTGATATGACGCAGAGAATATGATGATTATCTAACTAATTATCTCAAGAAGCTAATAAAAGCAAATAAGAGAGAGCTTATGAATTTAGATGTTTGATGAATTAAATTCACATCACAAGTTACAAGAGACAATACCTTATCTTTTAGAAAAGTGAAAAAAAAATGTGTAAAGTCACTATCATCACAACCAATAGGGCATGAAACTGTGTTCATACGGAAGAGATTTTTTTATCCGTTTTGAGACACATGGGACCTAAACCTATATTTTTCTCGCGATTTTTTTTTTTTTTTTTTTTTGGAAACGATGGAAACCCACCACTAAACCACCCCTTCTGGGCCGCGGCGCAGGAAAACCACAGGCTGTCCCAGACTCTTACAAGAAGTGCACCCCATGGATTCGAACCAGAACCTAAGGTGAGATCTTGGACCCTACACCACCAAGCCACACCCCTTGGGGACCTTCTCCGACTTTAATTTCCGTAAAATCCCGAAACGAACGCAAGAGCATCTTCACAAACATTGCTTGTCAATTTGAAACTAATTAAAAGAGATCATGGCCCTTGCAAATTGCCTTTCAATTAAGGTAAAAAAAACTTTCATAAAGCAACAAAAGAACTCTCACACGCATGGTAATGAAAAAATTAATACAACACACTTGCAATGCAACTATATGCTTCCACATCATGCATGTGAGGTGTTTGATTTAATGTCAAAACCTACCAATTAAGATCGAGCATATGAATCTGATTCACATCAATGTGTCTCCTCGATTCGATGCTTGTGGGTATTTGTGTTCTCCATTCTAGGAACTAAAATGGCTGAATTTCCATTTCACTTTTTCTATAATTTGTTTTTGCCAACGACTTGACTAGGTTGCCCACTTTGATATTATGGTTTTTGTTTTCATTTCTTTCTTTTCACACGTGTAATGAAAATAAAAAATATCTTGTGAAGATTTTTTTTGTTTTTTTTTAAATAAGACATTATGATCTCGTTTTCTGTAAATATCCAAGTAAGCATTAATCAACCTTTAAGAGTATAGTTAAATTGATTTTCAAATATCTTAATAAAAAATTATCACCCGTATTTGAATTTTTACGAGATAAAAATTAAAAATATAATTGGGCTTACCCTAAAAAAAATGCAATAATCACATAAGTTTATAATTACATTTTAGCCACTATTGAGTGTTCAATGTAAGATATCCATAATCCTTCATTGTTCTCTTTAGTGTTTAGCTTAACTTGTTTGGTTAAGCTTGCAAAAAAAAAAAAAAAAAAAAAAAAAAAAAGGCGTGGACTATACACATTTTACCTACGACTTCCTCAATTTTACTGGTTTTAACTTAAAGTCTTGTTAGACCGGATCTGTATTATTTACTAGATCATGCACAATTCTTCATACAAGTGAATAAGGCAACAATCATCATGCAAACACAAACATAAACCAAAGGAATATAGACAAACCTGAAGATGCTGAGTAAAATGTAGAAGAAAATGAAATTACAAACTAAGTCGAGTTTCACTCGTTCCTTTAGAACTTATTAGCGCCTTGGTGCACTACGGATTTGTGACTAACATTCTCTCATGATTCTTGGTGGTTTCTTGATTAAGAGACACTCCTTAAATCAAGAACAATGAACTTATAAAATAGTGGAAAACGCTCTCTTTATTAAGTAAAATTTAGACTCTGTATTTTTTTTATCTTGAAAACTCTATCTTTTTCCCAACAACATAATGAGGTCTTTATATTGAGATGAAGGGTTGCCATGTAAGATGTACCTTTATGTTTAAGGTTGCAATTCTTTAAAAGGTTGTATCCTTTCAATATACATTTTTACTTTAAAGGGTTATATCCTTTTAATTGTGTCTTTTCTAAATGGCACAAATTTAAGGAAATGTCTTACCAACAAGACACTCTTTAAATATATTTTCAATTTTTGAAAATTTCTAACAATACCCCATAATTTTTTAAATTCGAAAATTAATTATATAAATATTAATGCAAACACTTAAGATAGTTTCATTGAAGAAAAACTACATCAGAATAAGTAGCTTTTGCCTTGAACATTCCTTAATAAATAACTATCATATTTATTTAGCAAATCAGTGACCATAGTCTTGAATTGTTCCATTGTTAGTATAAACCAAGAAAATAGCCATTACACAGCCTCACTTCGACCATTTCTAGTTATACGGTTGTGTTCAATTCAACCATGAATATTGGTCATGACTTCATCAAGTACTTTAGAGAATCCAGTCTTTAAGAGCTTCATGGAAGCAACCTCACTTCTTACTTGAAATATGTGATCTACTGTATAATGTATTTTGTATTTACCCTCATTAGGACTCTTCTCCTAATATAGTGATCATTAAAATCTTTAGCTTACCTTTACCTTTACAGACTGTACTATGCATCATTGTAGGAATGAGAACGAGTATAAATCTCTACAGTGCATGGTTTGAATTGCATAAAGTTTTAGGGTTCCCTTTTGAGTCTAGATATTGAGATCTCCAGTCATCTAGGTTGAGTTTCCACAATGAAATTCTTAATTTATAGGCTTCAAGCCTATTCCTCTCGATGACTTCTCAAATTACTCTCGAGGTAAACTTTAGTAAACGAATCATTGGGTTTTCTTCTTTCGTTTTAGCATAATCTATTGAAATTATGTTGATTGACAGCAGTTTCCTTATGGTATTGTGTCTCCGACGTATGTGTTGAGATTTACCATTATATATTATATTTTGGGCTCTCTCAATAGCCGATTGGCTATCATAATGTATGTTTATAACTGGCATCGGTGTAGACATTGCATTTTTACGCATAACTCGATGATAAGTCTCTTATGGGGACACCCCCTGAAATGTAGAAAAATTACTAGACGAGCGCCAGAAAAGAAAGGAACTCTAAGGAATATAACCAAAAAGCCACCGGACATCACCTATGTCCGACTTACCTTCTCTCAAACTAGAATATTCGGCCAGACTCACCCCCCTAAAAACTCTAAATTCGACTAGACAAGTCAAAACTGTCATTGAATGTTCAAATTATCAGTTACCAAAGACAGATGATTTGATTGTAGCCGTCCGGATATAAAATTCAAATTTGACATCCGGTCAGACATGTATTAAACTAGTTAACGCACGTGCAAATTTCCAAAAGTTGAAGTCACTGACTGATTAATGGTAGACTAGACTTATAATTTAAATTGTATATCTAGTCAGATATGTTACAATCAACAGTAACGCCAGAATGAGAGGAGACCAGTGAAGGATTATGTTCCTCTTCAATTCTCATATACATCCCTCACACTATAAAAAATGGGGGCTCCCTCCACAAACCATGAAGGATCCATGATAAAGGAACTCTGAAACAGTAACCATTGAGAGAGAAAGAGAAAGTGAGAACACATTTTAATTCCTGTAATTTCTTCATATTTGGTGCAAATTCAGTTACAACCTAGACTTGAGAGGAGTATTCTGAGCCAGACGACACATAAAAGTATGACCTGATGACACTATTTTATCACTATTTTTTCCTTTTAGCTTTTCCTGCTATACAATATTTACAGCCTGCTCTATGACACGTCCGGTCGGATATACATGTCACATCTGTCACGTAGTTACAATATCCGACTCGACTCCTCCGAGGCCAGGTCGGGGAATATGCACGTTATATCTTGTTAGCTACACATACTAGTACCCATTTTTATTACTGTTTTGTTATGTTAATTGCCTAATTTTATAATCTCATTAATGCTTAGTCATCTGCTTGTTCTTTTTTATTGTTATCACATGTCAATTAGTTCATCACAGAATAATTGATTATTACTTGCTTGTGTGTTCTGATATGTAAGCAATATCATGTCTGACCCATACAGGTCCGGTCGAACATCCCTTTATATATCCGGCTGAATGATCCATTTGGTATATTGGATAGAAACCCATACATAAGTTTCATAATCGATTCCGAATGAACGGTAGTATAGTCTGTACTCGAGATTCAACTTCATGTACCATAGAAGATGGTCATTCTGTTTGCTTTATTACAATTTCCAAAATTGCCCTCACCCTTCTAATATCCATCCATATATACACTATTCATTCATCACATTCATGTAATCATACAAAGCATATATTACACCAATCTAATCCAATTAATTAGTCTTTAATTATGTGACAAACAATGTTCAAACAATGATTTGATTTGCAAGAGTCAAACTCATTTAAGAATAAATACTTTTAAGTAAGTATTCTTGAATTATATTGAACTACAACTTTAAATCCAATTTATTTGTATTCAATAATAATTCCAATTTAATTCCAAATTAAATACATACACTTATTTATTTGCCTTAAAGACTTGGATTCCAAATCCAATCTTAATGGGTCTCAAAGGCCCAATAACATCCAATGTCATTTTAATTAAAGTCCAATGGACTTTTAATTGATTCTTAAGGCATGGGCTTTGGCCATAATGGATCAAACCCAAAATGCCAAGGCCCAATAGGAATCACCATATTGCCAACAAATCAATTTAGGCCCATTAGGCCCAATTAAAATCTTTAAAGGGTCAAGTGATGTATTTGGACTTAATGGAATTGGTTTTGGGCCCAAATGGATCAAATCCAAAAGTCCAAAACCAAACTTGGTCAAACCAAGCCCATTAGGCCCAAATACACACTTTTAGCCCAATTCAAATTTAAAGGCATATTAACATAATTATAATATTCCAAATATCACAATTATTTTAATTAAAGTGTATTAGCCATAATTAATTAATTAAACTCAATATTTCCAAAATATCAATTAACTTAATTAATCATGCTTAATCCAATAATTCATGCTTAACATAAAATCATGCCAAAACACACCACAACATGCTTGACACAAATCAAAGTCTAATAACATCATTTCATGCTTAACATGCTCTTTCATTTTAACATGAACATTATTAACATTGATTCTAATAAAATTAAACCAACTATTAACATTTAAACATGCATCTAAACATATTATTTCATGTTACAAAAAAAGAAAAACTGCAGTGCACATGACAGTAAGTTTCGGCCTCCTTAAGGATTTTTTATCTTTTGATTCTTTTGATTTATTTCAAATCTAATCATGCATAACTCTAAGTTATCATGTTGTAGACATACTCAAAGCATCAATTTTAAAGAATCATGCTCAAATCATAAAAGCCCCAAATTTTAGGTCCAAGAACCCTAGAAATTTTCATGCTTAAATTAGGCTCTGATACCATTGTTAGTGTTCCTAGAACATTCATAGGATCTAATAAGCATGAAAAGCATTTCATATGATCATTATAAGGTGCGGAATAAACTTACAATGAGTGGGTAGAGCTTTAAATTTTTTGAGAGGATGATCTCCAAGATCCAACCTTTTGATGATTCCAAGCTTTTGAGATGTTTCCCTATCACCTTTGTTGACTTGCTTAAGTGCTAGCTTGTTGATTTGATGAACAAAATCCAAGTGAAGAGAGGCAAGTAGCTCACGCCCAAGGGAGAGTATTTGCTAGGGTTTCTTTCTTTCAACTTGTGTGAATGTGTTGTGTAACAAGTGTAGAGATTTTCCTTTTTGTTATTCACCTTTAGGTAAAACTATTTCACCATTTTTACCCTAAACTTGGTAGGTTTGGTAAATGGTTTACAAAAGGTAAAACAAGGTGGTTGAGTGGTTGGTGGCTTGGCATAAATGCCAACTACCACCACCTACCACACATGTGAAGTGGGCCCCACATATTTGAATTCAAAATTCAAATATCTCTACGAACATTTGCCGCGGCTCGGTTCCGTTTAATCCGATTAAACGAACTTCCGTTGTTAAATAATTAAATCTAATTTAATTAAATATCGATGCCTCGCAAATATATTACGATCGACGTTTACAAATTAATTCTAAATTAACTCGTTCGTTCGTATTAAAGTCCGACTTTAATTTCGTAACGAAATCCAATTCGTATTAATATATCCGATATATTAATTTTAGCCCATTTAAATAAATTAAATAGAAAAATCAAATTTAACTATTAAATTTATTTTACCGATTAATTCCAAATTAATCGCGTTCTCTCTCTACTGAACACATTTAATCCCGGATTAAATAAAGCCCCAATTAATCCCAGATTAATTTTCTCTCTCTAAATTAATCCCAGATTAATTATATTTTAAGTCAACTGTCATCGGTGAATCTTTGAGAAGCGACCCAAGAGATCTCTGGATATGTTGGCAGTAAATCCGGTTATCGGACTATCCGATAAAATGAGTACCTCGTACTACGTGCTTACCGATTTACAAGACATGGTTGGCTTCTAGCAAAGCACCGTGCCTACCCAATTCTCCAGAAATATTCTTACTGGAATATATAATCTATGTCAGGCGTAGTATACATAGTATTGCGTATTGCGATCCAGTATCGGATGTCACGTGCAAGGCCTAGGGCTGGAAAGTGTCTGCCCCGTACGAAGCACATATCGGATATCAAGCAACTAGTCTCTTTGAATCGGATAATCATGACCTTGTCATATTATCACGATGGTTGCAACACTATAGAGAACTAGTTCCGAATCCCTGCGTGATCATCATCTCCATATGTCTGAAGTGATACTCCCATCTTGACATCACATCACATCCAATACACTACGATTCTCAATAAACCTAGAAGAGGCGCACACAGAACCTGTTAAAGCCCTGGACGACCAAAACGAAAGTTTACCGATTGTCGCAAGTACTAGCGATGCAAGTCTCAGGTTAAGACCAAATACACCTACCCTGAAGCGGACCCCCATAGACACATATACATACTACCAATGGGATTCCGCGGGGTCTATCCAGAGCGAAGCTGTTTTCCGTACCATCGGTAAAACACAACCTCCTATCGCACTTGCATAAGTATCCAATACTTAAACATATGAGAACTGTGCCGTTATGCCCTCACAACGCGCACAAGTGTAATACTAGTTTATTTCGTATTATCGATGTCCAGTCTCGATAATACTACGACTAGAGATATTTAATGATTAAACCTTTATGGATTGATACTGTCTCATATCATCTCAATCCGGAACTAATCATATGGACTTTTACCATTTATATATATCAAAGTAATTAAATTACAAAATGGTAAAAGGAAATTTCATTACTACATAGTTAATTTCGTACAAAAACACAATGTCTTTTACAAACAGTGACGCTATGGGTCATAATTGTCCAACAGCGGCCACAGTCTCAAGCACTGATCACATATATCAACCCGAGAACTAGAATACTACTCTTATAAGAAAATATTATCCGAGAGAGTGGCGATTCTCTGTTGTATCTTTACAAAATTCATGTGTTTCAACAAATGACCCAATCATACCCTTATGACCGGATCTTTTGAACCGGGGAAGGAGAATTTTAAAGTCATTTAATCCACACATAAGATTGTAAGGACCTCAAGTCTAAGGACTAGTCATACAATCGATACATGAAAGTTCTCACAGACACATGGGATAAACACTCCATGTGAAAACTTTCGGTGGTCAGTTCGATGGACATGAGCAACGTATGCATCCATGTGATACACCAAGCGGACGGATCTCCGCTAGTAACCTATGAGATCGCCTACCCCACATAAGGGCGGATCATATCATCATGCTAGTCTCTCCGCTTTGTGAACACCCAGATTATTCATAAAACTATGACTATGAACGTTTGAGAGTAATGATTCTCATAAGGTATGAAAGCCATCATCTTATTACTCCAAAGGCTTTATTACAGTGTTTGATGATTCATATAATTTGTATAAGACACGTATAATAAAGATTTCCATTTTATTAATTAATGAAAATATTGCAAATACATGTACATATAGCCCATCCACAAGTTGGGTATAGGGCATATCTCTAACAATCTCCCACTTGCACTATAGCCAACTAGTATGAATTTGGACACCATACTCTTGGGTGTGCCTATCATGCTTTTGTTGAGTCAGCCCTTTAGTCAGAGAATCTGCAAGATTATCTTCTGTGGGTATTTTCTCTATATAACTTCTTTTCTCTCAACAATCTCCCTAATGAGATGAAATCGCCTGAGTACATGCTTGGATTTCAGGTGGGACCTTGGTTCCTTTGATTGAGCAATGGCGCCCGTGTTGTCACAGTACATCGTGATGCCATTCTTTATCACGGGAAGCACTTCCAGATCCGTGATGAACTTCTTTATCCAGACTGCTTCTTTAGCTGCCTCATGTGCTGTAATATACTCGGCTTCAGTGGTGGAGTCTGCTGTAGTTGACTGCTTTGAGCTTTTCCAACTGACAGCTCCACCATTCATAGTAAACATATATCCTGTTTGCAATCTGCTGTCATCCCTATCGGTCTGAAAGCTCGCATCACAGTAACCAATGAATTTCATCTCAAAACAATCTCCGTATGTCAAGAACACATCCTTAGTTCTTCTTAGATACTTGAGGATTGTTTTGACAGTTGCCTAGTGTTGCTCACTAGGATTTGCCTTATACATGCTCGTTATGCTAAGAGCATAATAGACATCAGGTCTTGTACATAGCATGGCGTACATGATCGATCCTATTGCTGAAGCATAAGAGATCCTACTCATAGCTCTCTATCTGAAGGAGTATGTGGACATTGTTCATTAGATAATTTAATTCCATGACAAGTAGGTAAATTACCTCTTTTGGAATCTTCTATTTTGAATCTTTTCAAAACTTTATCTATGTACGTAGATTGAGAAAGTCCTAACAACCTCTTAGATCTATTACGGTAGATCTTAATGCCGAGGATTTAGGCTGCTTCTCCCAAATCTTTCATGGAGAAATTCTGAGATAACCATTGCTTGGTGGCTTGCATCATGGGAATATCATTCCCAATTATTAATATGCCATCGACATATAATACAAGAAATATAACAGCACTCCCACTACTTTTCCTGTAAACACAAGGCTCGTCTATATTTTTAATGAAGTCAAATTCTTTGATTGTCTCATCAAATCGTATATTCCAACTTCTGGAGGCTTGCTTGAGTCCATAAATGGATTGTTTAAGCTTGCATACTTTATTATGATCATCCTTAGATGCAAAACCCTCAGGTTGTGTCATATAGACTTCCTCTATGAAGTTCCCATTAAGGAAAGCTGTTTTGACATCCATCTGCCAAATCTCATAATCAAAGTGTGCAGCTAGTGCCAGTAAAATTCGAATGGACTTTATCATTGCAACAGGCGAGAAAGTTTCGTCATAGTCAATTCCTTGGATTTGTCTATAATCTTTCGCCACCAACCTAGCCTTATAGGTTTTGATGTTGCCTTCTGCATCAGTTTTACGCTTGTAAATCCACTTGCAGCCTATAGGTTTTATCCATTCAGATGCATCCACCAAGTCCAAGACTTGATTATGATACATAGAGTCTATTTCGGATTTCATGGCCTCAAGCCACTTGACTGAATCAATGTCACACATTGCTTCATCATAACTTGAGGGATCGCCATTATCAATTACCTGATCATGTTCCTCATCAATATGAAAACCATATCTTTCAGGCTCATATCTTTCCCTACCAGACCTTCTAAGTTCATAACCTGGTGGATGTTCCGTCGCTGCCCTTTTGAGGGGCATAGGGTTTAGTTTTATGTTAGTTTGTTCTTCTCGTACCTCATTGAGGTCAAGTCTACTCCCACTATATTTCTTGAGATGTAATTCATTCTCTAGAAATTTAGCATTTCGTGAGACAAATGTTCTTTGTTCATTTGGAACGTAGAACATGTATGCTATTGCGTTCAAGGCATATCCTATAAACTTACATTTAACTGCCATATTCTTAACATATGCGTCACATCCCTAAACTCTTAGATAACTAAGACTAGGACGTTTCCCAGACCATAACTCATATGGTGTTTCACTAATAGTCTTGGAAGGAACTTGGTTTAGTAGTAGTGTTGCAGTTTCTAAAGCAAGACCCCAAAATGAAAGAGGTAGATCTGTGCCTAGCATCATTGATCAGACCATATCTAATAATGTCCGATTTCTCCTTTCGGAGACCCCATTACGCTGTGGAGTTTTCAGAGGAGTCCACTGGGAAACAATGCCATTTTCTCTCAAGTAATCTTGAAATTCATCGCTTAAGTATTCACCAACTCGGTCATACCTCAGTGACTTAATACTTTTATTAAGCTGGTTTTCTACTTCAGCTTTGAAGTCTTTGAATTTCTCAAAGGCTTCAGAGTTGTACCGCTTAAGGTACACATACCCATATCGCGAGTGATCATCGATAAAGGTAATGAAGTAGGAGAATCCACCTCTAGCGGTGACTGACATTGGTCTGCATACATCAGAGTGTATGAGTTCTAATGTCTCCACTGCACGCTGTCCTTTACCTTTGAAGGGTAATTTGGTCATTTTACCAAGTAAACAAGACTCACAAGTTCTATAAGGTTCATATTTGAAGGGTCTGAAATACCCATCCTTATGTAGCTTAGTTAATATTGTTTCGTTGATATGACCTAAGCGACTGTGCCATAAAAGTGATTCATTGAGATTATTCGAGTTAACGTTGTATATATTAGAGGTTGAAGATTCTTTGTTAGTTTGTAAGACATAGATACCATTATTCAAAATACCATCTCCACATTTTATTTCATTGAAATAAATAGAACATTCATTACAACTTATTAGGCATGAAAAGCCTTTATTACACAAAGAAGAAATTGAAATGATGATCTTTACTAGAGAAGGTACATAAACATAATCTTCTAAGTCTAAAACTAAACCATTCGACAAAACTAATGAATAAGTCCCCACGCACAATGCATCCAGTTTTGCTCCATTACCCATGCGTAAGTCAACCTCTCAATGATAGAGTCTCCTACTATTTCTCAGGCCCTGCACATTGTTACATAAGTGAGTCCCACAACCGGTGTCAAACACCAAATTAAAAGGTTCAGAGTTTTGAGAATATAGTTCGATCAAATACAACATACCTGAAGCATTGGGCTTCTTGGCCTCTTGGGCTTCCCTAGCTTCCTTGGCTTTCAAGGATCTGCAGTCTTTCTTCCAATGACCATTCTTTCCACAAAAGAAGCATTTCCCCTTTCCATTTTTCTTCTCCACCTTACCATTGGGATTTAAGTGATCTGGAGCCTTGGCCTTGCCCTTATTTTTCTTTGGGCCTCATGGCTTCAGGTCCGTACCCGTAAGCATGACGGAGGTTTTAAGCTCCGATTTCAAGTCCTTCTCTGCTTGCTTTATCAGATTGTGCAATTCTGCTAAAGTAGCTTCTTTATTAGACAGATGAAACTGCATAATAAAGTTAGAGAATTCTTTTGGTAATGACTGAAGAATTAAATCGTGACATAATTTTGGAATAGTGTATGTAATCTGTGAATTTCGTGATACACAAATCCACAGGGATGCGTCTCAAGAGTTTTAGATATGTCATCCAAAGACTCCTTACTCAAGCCATTCCTAATGAAACTAATCTTATCTTCGCGGGTATTAGACATTATTCCTAAAGAACGACAATGAGTATCACAAAACATACGAGCACATTTATAACAAACACACATTCTTTTGGCACTTCTCTTTTTAGCATAAGAGCTTATTCCTAAACCAGACAGATGTGAAATAAAAGAGTCAGAAGACTCACCTGCCAATCGGACCCGTGCCTCAATAATCCAACGAATGTCAGTAGGAATACCTTTGATCATCAGTAGTCTCATTCGTTCCAAACGAGCTTTGTAGACTTTCATCAGAGATTTTCGAGGGAGAGAAGGAAATTGCTTGCGAAGATTTGCGAGAGCTTCCATCTTGAAATGACTAAATCTGCAAAAATTAAACAAAAATAAAACACACCAGATTACAATATATACAAAAATTGCATGGGTTGCCTCTCTGCGAGCGCTAAGTTTAGAGTCGTCAGCTAGACTTGACTTCTCGATCATTAGGCTGGATCTGAAAGTGTGACACTTTCTTTTTGTCGCTCAAACGATTCTCCCCAGTAGTGCTTGACACGCATGTTTTTAACCTTGAAAGTTTTGTTGGAGTCAGGATCATGTATCTCAACGGATCTATCTGGTAAAACCTTGGTGATCAAAAATGGATCTGACCACCGTGATTTTGGCTTCCATGGGAAGAATTTTACCCCTGATTTTTTTAACAGTACCTTCTGCCCTGGTTCCAGTTGTATGCGCACTAACTTCTCATCATGTCTTTTATTGCCATTTTCTTTGTACAATTTGGTATCCTCAAAAGGCTGATTGTGAAATTCCTCCAATTCGTTGAGCTGGTGGATATCTTTCTCTTTTGTTGCTTGTAGTGCAAGAATTGACTCTTTCAGTGCAAAAGACGTTTTATCTTTAGGCTCCACAAGCAATTGACATGTTTTAAGTTTGTTAGTAGAACTTTGCATTGCATTGGAGTTATGAATGGTACTGTGTATCACATCAAGTCTGAAACATTCCTCATTCTTTTCATCATTTGGGAAATTCATGGCCTTGAAAACATTGAATGTTACTTCTTGGTCATGTACCCTCATGGTTAATTCTCATTTTTGTACATCAATAATGGTTCGACCTGTAGCCAAGAATGGTCTCCCGAGGATGATTGGCACGTCTGCGTCTTCCTCCATATCAAGGACAATAAAATCTGCTAGGAAAATGAATTTGTCAACCTTGACCAGCACATCCTCAACTACGCCTCTTGGAAATACGAGCGTTCTATCAACAAGTTGTAGAGAGACTGAAGTGGGCATTGTTTATCCAATTTGCAGTTTCCTGAAAATAGAAAAAGGCATCAAATTAACACTTGCACCTAAATCACATAACGCCTTACCAAAGTTATGTTCTCATATGACGCAAGGAATGGTGAAACTGCTAGGATCTTTCAACTTCAGGGGAAGTTTCCTCTGAGTGATGGCGATGTATTCTTCTATCAATGCTACTGTCTCGTAATCTCCCAATCTCCATTTTCGTGAAAGAATATCTTTAATGAATTTTACATAGCTGAACATTTGTTCCAAGGTTTCTGCAAATGGAATGTTGATGTGCAAATTTTTGAACACCTCCAGGAAACGAGCAAACTGCTTGTCCAGTTTGTTTTTCTGAAGACGCTGAGGAAAATATGGAGGTGGAGTGATCTGTTCTTTTTCCTTTGCCTATTTTTCCTCCATCTGTTGTTCTGCTTCTTTTGGAACATCTTCTTGGGACATCTTGATTCCAACATCTTTGTTGATTTCAGTACCGCTTTTCAAAGTAATGGCTTGACATTGCTTATTTCCTCGGTTCCTTGGATTGGGTTCTGTGTTGCTGGGAAGATTACCTGGTGGTCTGTAACTCTGAGCATTGGCCAGTTGTCCGATTTGATTCTCCAATGCTTTGATGGAAGCTGATTGGCTCTGAAAGATAGCATTATACTTTTTTAACTGAGCCATCACTTCTACTATTCCTGGTTCATTTTCCTGCTCCTAGCCTTTTTTCTATTGCTGGAATCCAGGTGGTGGATAGTTCTGCTGTTGGCCTGGATTGTTGCTCCATGAAAAATTAGAATGATTCCTCCACCCTGGGTTGTAGGTGTTGGAATATGGATTGTTCCTCTGTCTATTGAAATTGTTGACAAAATTCACCGTTTCTTCAAGTTGGTTCGACTCTGGTGCTCCTCTATATGGTGAACTTGTGGATCCAATGGTAAGAGTCTCCATGAATTTGCATATCTGATCTAGGTTGGCGTTGACTGCTGTATTGGCTCCACTTTCATAAATTCATGCAATTATTTGGATCATGCTCCTTTCTGTTGGCCACAATGAATTGTTGTTGGCCATTTCTTTGATTAGTTCCCAGGCTTGATCTTCTCCTTTTTCCATTAAAGCTCCTTCAGCAGCAGCATCGATTTTGGTTCTCATTATTCCAGAAAGTCCATTATAGAAAGTTTGGACTTGAAGCCATTTTGGAATCTCATGGTGATGACATTTCCAGAGCAAATATTTGTACCTTTCCCAAGCTTCGTAGAGAGTTTATGATTCTTGTTGTGCAAATGATGTGATGTCATTTCTCAGTTTTCCAGTTCTGGCTGGTGGAAAGTACTTTGCAAGAAATTTGGTGGCTAAAGTGTTCCAAGTTGTGATAGAACCTGCTGGTAGTGAATGTAGCCAAGCTTTAGCTCTATCCTTCAAGGAGTATGGGAAAACATGCAGTCTCATTGCTTCTTCAACTTGTCAGTTGTAATTGAAAGCGCCGCAAACTTCCAGGAAGTTGCTGATGTGGGCATTAGGATCTTCAGTTGCATTCCCCCCAAACTGAACTGACTGCTGAATCATCTGAATGCATGTTTTGATGTCACCCGCATTTACTGGTAAGAGAGGAAGCACAATGCAAGAAATGAGTCTGTCAAACACCGGAATGGTTCTGTCTCGAATGGGAATTGGTGGTTCAACCTCCAAAGGTCCAGGTTCCATTTGACTAAAGCTTCTTGGCCTTCTCGTCTTTCCGTTCTCAACTGTCTGATGGTTCTTTCAATTTCCGGGTCAAGCGGTCGGAGTTCAAAGCTTCTGGTTCGTCTCATGTAGTTTCTAAGAACCTGAAACACAAGAAAACAAAAAACAATAAGTAAAAAGAAATTAGATACAAGGTATCTAACCCTTAAACTAATAGTAAAAGAAAAATAAGTCCCTGGCAACGGCGCCAAAAACTTGATCGGCGTAAACACACATGTATAACGCAAGCGTGCGTATCGTTCAAGTAGTATAAAAAGTATCGATCCCACGAGGACTTAATACCTAAACTATTAATTTTATGAGGTCAAATGATTACTAGTATCTAACAGGTTGTTTGATTGATTTGAAATGGTGACGATTCTAAATTTTAAAAAAAACAAGTAAATAAAATTATTCGAAAATTAGTTTTAAGAAAATTCAATATTAAAAACTACCTAGGGTTGTGATCTCTTCCAATATCATTTTAAAATGAAGTGGTTATCTTAAAGTTGGGTAATATATTGATTTATTAACCTGGAACACTAAATTATGTAAAAGTCTCTTCCGATGGTCAATTACAAATACCTAGTATAATCCAATTGAACCATATGTCTATGTCAACCAAATTACCTAGATTCATTAAGATTAAGTTCCAATTTGGCTACCCCCGCCCGACAGGTATATTCCTATCCTTTAAGGAAATATATTAAAGGGTTATCTATCCTCAAGGAAGATCGTGGGCTATCGAGTCTAAGGTCTTAAACTTAAAATCCCTATGTCTAGTTCATTTTAAGTTTACCTAGTCAATTTTATTAGTGGCCAGTTAATAAAAAGCATTAAGATTAAGACTCAATAAATAAATCTTTATATTACCCAAACTATAATCTAACCCCTTATAAACCGGTGATATTAGATTTCATTACAACCCTAGATAACTAACTTGGTTACAACTCATAGCTAGGGCTGGTAAAAACTTAAAAGACATAAAATAAAATTACTTAAAAAGTCAATGCTGAAAGATAAATGCAATAAAATAAAATGCTAAGGTAAAAGGAATTAACTTCTACTATTTACTATTTAGATATCTCCCATAATATAATATATAAACTTGTGATAATTTTCCCAACCAGCCATATAGGCGGTAACCTGATTAAATCAAATTAAGTCCAACCAGCCATTAAGACTGTAATATTTATCCATAAACCAGCCATAAAGGCGGAACCAAAATTAACCAGCCATAAAGGAGGAACCAAAATTAATTACCAACCGACCAATCTGGCGGTATCCTTGATTAGTCAGGTTTCAACCAGATTAAAATTAATTACCAACCGACCAATCTGGCGGTATCCTTTTTAAGTCAAATTTTAAATAGTTTATATATTATATTAAAGGGAGATTAATCTAAATAGCAATAGTAAAAGAATTACCTTTCACCCTAGCAGGGGGAAGTTATCTCCTCATGGTAAATAGTAAAAACTGTAAAAATAAAGAAAGTAAATTACTATTATTACAAAACGTAATTAAAATTTAATTACAAAACTTAAATTAAAGAAACTAGAGAGAAACTCCCTATTTACATCAAAGAAATGAGAGAGAATGGTACAACTGAAACTGAAACGTCGAGCTGAATTTATAGGCTTCAGTGGGGTCTGGGCGTCGCGACGCCAAGATGTTGGGCGTCGCAACTCGCGTAGGTTTTTGACACGTATTGGCTTGGCTTCGCGAGATCGTGACACGTGGCACTGTTATGTCGGCAGTTGACTTTTTGATGTCGGAAAAATATGATGGCGACACGTGTCCAGGTGCACGTTAGCATGATCCGCTGAGATTTTGACACGTGACAAGGTGCATTTTAGCAAGATGATGATTGTCGGCATCTTAGGATGATGACTCGTGGTAGGCGCACGTTAGCAGATCTTTTGTGATGGTGACACGTGGCACGATGTACATTAGCAAAGTCAAACTTTTCAAATTCTGACCTGTTGACCCGGCGCATGTTACCATGACCCGATGCACGTTAGGCGTCGCGACGCGCCCAAAATTACGAAAATGCCCTTTTTCCAATTTTCACTATTTTGGTCCAAATCACCTCCATAATGTCCTGAAACTTTATTTATCTACAAAATAACACAAAACACATCAAAATATTCACAAAACTCAATAAACTGTACAAAATATTAAGTTAAATGAGTGGGAAATAGTGATAGATTTACCACTCATCAGACAATCAAACATGCCATAGCTTATGCTAGTCCTTATGGACACCCAATCTTTGCCACTAAGTTATAAGACCATGCTTAAGGGTCGCTGCATCTTATGACTCAGAAAAGTCAAACCATTGTCAATAGTACGATTTAGGGATAAATTGGTAATGGTAAGTCTGGTAAAGCCTAGTCCTGCCAATACGGTTTAAGCCATTTGGGTATATACTTTACAATGGGAGGTAAATTTTAGACTTAAATTATTATTGAGGATTTTAGCAAGTTTAAGTGAATAACTGTCAAATGGATTCCTCCATTAAAAATTCCCCAGATGGAGGGTGGAGCGAACTCTCTTAAATACCCTTACCTCTTAGGCTCTTATTGCCTTGGTGACATGAATAAATAATAGATCCTTAAAATTAGTCCAACACTTTAAATATGCTTTAAGGTAAGCTTTGAGTAAATGATTATCTAAACGTCTTCACAACTTTTCCTTTTGGCTATAAAAAGGTAGTGAGTGGTGGAAGACACCAAATCATTATCTAACTCTAGTAATACCTTAGGTTAAATTAACTTTAGTTTGGAAAGTTTTATTAATGCCTTGGTCCCACCCCACTTGTATCTTTTATAATGTCTTATATTATAAACAAGTGATTTATATTTATTAGCCTTAAAGGTAATAAATCTCAAAGTTCATCACAGAATAATTACTTAACTAAGGGATAAGCAATACACTCTCTATTTCCTTAGAAAGTCTCTAGATGCTTGAACCCTAAAATAATCATGCCAATTCTAATCATACATAGAATCATCAAGCATATGAGTCTTAATATGTTGAAATTATTTTAGGCATTAAATAACTTTGATTAATATTTAATTATAATATTGTATTTTATTTTAATCAAATAAATTTACTATTCACATTTTTTTTACAGATGCGTGAACTTTAAATGAAATTTCACAATTCAAATCTTAACCAAATCATGCAAAACTTGTGCCTAAAAGTAAGTTCATGGTGTTAGCTTTCCAACGAGCTTTTACACACCCAATTTCGAGTTCAAATGAGAGAGAAATAATCAAAACAAAAACGGCGCGCTGATACCACTGTTGGGAAGCGGCCGCGAGTGCACAGCGGAAAATTAAAAATTATGATGCCGCTATCCCTTTGCCCAAGACCCATTTTGTTTTGATTATTCTACAAGCCTAGGCATGTTACTATATATTCTAAGCATAAAAACTCATAAAACATGCAAAGAACATAAACCTAAACATGTTAACTATCATAAGAACTCTAATTAAAATAAAAAAAGAAAAAAACTTACTTGAACCGAAGACTCCTCCAGTCCTCCCTCCAATCTACAAGCTTTTCTCGAACTCAGCAAGCTCTTCCACATTTCAAAGGGCCACCCAAGTTTGTGACCTCTAAAGTTGCACACACCAAAGCCAAAACTCAGCAGCAAGACTACGCCTTGAGTGCACGGGTATTTTGCCATTGGTGCTAGCCTAAGCAAATACCTCAAAACTTTTAAATTGAGATTCCTCTAGTCAATTAGACTTAAGGATCCTCAAAATCAGTGGCTTACTCTTAAACTTTAGTGTTGCTCACTTATATAAACCCAAGATATGAAAGGTTTTTTGGTGTAAAAATTTGTAAAGAATTCTTATAGGTGCTCCAAAGACAACAAAATTAATTAAGAATCCGATGTGGGATAAATGCTAATTAAATCTTAGTAATTGGATTTTAATATAGTTGTTTAATGAGATTATAAAACCCTAATAAGAGTTTGGGCCGAATTGAAATTAAAAAAAAAATAAAAAAAATAAATTTATTATTCACATTTTTTTTTCCAATTACAAAGTGCCCATATCGTCATTCACCAATCCATAAGCCACTTTGGAACCTCATAAATGATTTTTTCAATAATTAAACACATTTAATCATTTATGAACAGTTCCTACAACAATCATTTATGATGTTAAATTTGTATTGTGCACTGTTAACCATTGATTTTGACTTTATTGTGTGTGACCTTTTGAGTTCCCCTCAAGTTGGACATGAAATGAATGTGATAATTTAATCGAACTTAAATTATCCTCCGATCAGATGGTCGTTCGATTTCAATGACCAAGGTTGACATCTAGCAACATGTCAAGGCCCCCAAATGAGAATGATAGATATATACACATTCTGTATGCGATTTACATATAATACGGTCTCTCGCCTCACTGTATCCCCACCATTTGACCTAGGGTATGGAAAGTTTCTACCCATATAGTCAAATGTATGATGTTGATAGTGTCATGAATCGTGTTAACCTAAAAATCTCACATGATTCTTCCGCTGCGGCCACAGTCTCAAGCACTGATCACACATATCAACCTGCGAACTGGAATACTACTCTTATAAGAAAATATTATCCGAGAGACTGGCGATTCTCTGTTGTATCTTTACAAACTTCATGTGTTTCAACAAATGACCCAATCATACCCTTATGGATATGATTATCTAAGAGAGTGGCAATTCTCTGTTGTATATTTACAAACTTCATGTGTTTCCCAAGCGGATGGATCTCTGCTAGTAGCCTATGAGATCGGCTACCTCACTTAAGGGCGGATCATATCATCATGCTAGTCTCTCCGCTTTGTGAACGACCAGATTATTCACAAAACTATGACTAGGAACGTTTGAGAGTAATGATCTCATAAGGCGTGGAAGCCATCATCTTATTACTCCAAGGGCTTTATTACAGTGTTTGATGATTCATATAATTTATGTAAGACACGTATAATAAAGATTGTCATTTTATTAATTAATGAAAATATTACAAATACATGTACATATAGCCCATCCACAAGTTGGGTATATGGCATATCCCTAACACATGCATGGGTATGTGGGTCACACATGAACGAGCTCAATTTGTCATGGAAGATAGTGCGATAAGGGTTTTTTTGGTCAACTATGGAGGTAGACTGCGCAGAACTGGTAAAGTATTATCATGACTGTCAAGCCCATGGGAACTTAAACCATATACCGTCAATAGAGTTGCATGGATTATAAGAGCCTTGGCCTTTCTCTACTTGGGCCATTGATCTGATTGGTGAGATCAAGCCACATGCTTCTAATGAGCATCAATTTATATTAGTGGCGGTAGACTGCTTCTCTAAAAAGATGGAGACCGAATCATTCCATAATTTCACAGCCAAGCAAATAGCTTGATTCATAGCCCAAAATATCATTTGTCGCTATGGGAAGCTGCACCATGTGGTGACAGATAATGAAGTACAATTTCAAAGGGAAATCAAAGCTATGCTATAAAAGTATAGGATTGGGCACTATAAGTCTTTGCCTTATAGACTACATGCTAATGGGGCATTAGAGGCTACTAACAAAACTTCGAAGAAGATTCTAGCTAAGATGACAAAAAACTATAAAGATTGGGAAAAAAATCTATCGTTTGCGCTATAGGGGTATATAACATCAGTTTGAACGGCAACGAGAGCCACACCATATTTGCTTTTTCATGGAATGGAAGTTGTACTCCCAGTAGAGATTGAGGTACAATCGATGCAGGTGACTATGGAAGCAGACATATCCGAGCAAGAATGGAGGACGTGAAGATTTGCACAATTGGCTCTGCTGGATGAGAAGATGATGATGGCACTATAACATACTCAGATGTACCAGAAAAGTATAGATATAACCTTCAATAAAAAGGTTTGGCCTAGTAAGATTAAGGAATGTGACTTGGTGTTGAAACAATCAAGACCACTAGTAATAGACCCAATGAGGAAGTTCAGGCCCAATTAAGAAATGCTCTATTTGGTGAAGAAGATCCTGAAGAATGGGGCAGTTTGATTATCTGACTTAGAAGGAAATGAGTTCATATAAATAATTTGGGAAATACTTTGCAGAAGAAGGAAAGAAAAAAGAAAAAAAAAGCTTGTTATGTTGAAAATCCATAAAGGACGATCTAAGCAAAAGTTCGAGCATATCCCGCTAAATCGAAAATGATTTAGGCAAAATTTAGGGACAAGTGATTGAGAAAAATAATTAATTGGACAACCCGAAATGGCCAATTAATGACAGAGGTACTCTTGCAGTAAAATAATTATTTGTATTCATAAATGTACTAAGATAAATTGCTAATATTTTATTGAAAAAAAAGTTCAAAATGTTCATGAAAATAAAAAGTACTGAAAAGATAAAAAAAATCAGGATAAATATTCATAAATCATCTTCTTTGCCTCTTCGATTCAGGGCCTGAGTCGATGGAATGGTAGGGGGTCATGACTATTTGATACACTGGAATACTCATGAGTAGTAATTGTTGGAGTTGGTGCTTAGAGCATCAATTCGAATATATATTGTATATTATATTTTATTATTTATTAATAAAATAACTATATTTTAATTTTTAGTATGTTAATGGTAATTATTGTGTCATTATCTATAGTGCATATATATATATATTATATATATATATATATATATATATTATATATATATATATATATGCTGAGAATGACACCGATTTTAGAATATTCATGAATTTATTCTGGACATATGGTGGTCCGTCATTGAACATTCGGGTAGCCGATTATGTTTGATAAAGAATAATATTTGATATTATAATTATCATCAAAATAATTAAGTATTATTGGATAACATTAATTATTTACTAGATCAATTAGGATTGATTGGATTAATCCAAATTTATAATCACACAAATGTTTTATTGTAATTTCATAAATATTTCTACAATTAGAGGATATTTTGGTAATTATAAAATATACATTAATAGATGTATTTGACTTGATTTAATTGGATTAATCAAGTGGTTAGACTTTGACTTGATTTAATTGGATTAATCAAGTGGTTAGATAAAGTTGATCAGTTACACCTAATATGCATATTTAGATAAATTGGATTAAGCCCACCTAAAAGTTGATTAAAACTTTTATTAATTAAGAATTCAAAGCTTGATTATAAAAACAATGTGATAAACACTAAAAAGTGCACATTTATTAAAAGAAAAATTAATCATTTTACACTTGTAGTTTCATTAATCCCATTAATTTAGTACATTTGTGAAATAACAATTAAATTTATGTTTTATATATTTTTTGTGATTTTTATTTATTGTGTAGGTAAAATACTGCTTCGGATGCTCAACAGGAAAATGGACATGAAATATGAATTCCAAGAACCATAAACCTAAAAGGGCGTGACAACTAGATTCAAATCAGACTTGGAAAATATTCACTGTATTTAGATTGGCGACAAAATGAGCTTATGATGTATTTAACTGCACATGTATTTTATATAAATATATAAAAGAAAACAAAATAAATGCAAAAAGACAAAAAAATAAAAACAAACATAAAATGACAAAATAGAAAAAAATAATAATTATAATTGCTTTCCACCTTTCGGTGGAAAGCAATTGCAAGCTGTGTTTGCAAGAGGTGCTCTGCACCTCATTTTGGCTTTGTGGGATGAGCTAGTGTGTATTTTTTCTTTTGTAATTTATTTTTCTTTTATTAATAAAATTATGAGTGTTTTTATTTATATCTTGTTCAGCTAATTTGTATCATGATGGGGTAAATGGTGAAGCTAGTGGTATTAATAAAATATAAGTGATTTTTATTTATATTATATTTTATAAATTGTGATAATCTCCCAAATAAAATTCATATTTTTTCATGTTTATTGAGGATTTTTGACTAGTGTAGACAGTCCCCGATTGACACAGATAAAACTTGAATCTCATAAATGAGAGAGAGTTGACTATTAAAGATCTGGATTAATTATAGACAATACGGTTCCGTCTATATGACTGGTTTTATATATTTGACATAATTGAGTACCTAACTGGACTTATTATAGACAAATGTTATCACTGTCTTTATGACTGATTTTATATGTTTTGGCATATTTAGTATCTTGGCAGGACTAATTATCGACATGACGAATTACATTTGTTGGCATAATTAATACCTGATAATTATGAAATAAATTGGTTGGGAAATAATTATAATTTATATATTAAAAAAAGTAAAAATTATTTATATTTGAAATATCAAGAGTGGATCCTCTAAACCTAGTATTTTATTTTATTATTTTTATTAGTTGAATTATTATTTTATCATATTAAATTTATTCCCTGTGGATCGACCCCGGACTCACCGAGTTATTTTATTACTTCGACATTCTTATGGGAGTAAAGAACCACTTTGTGAGTGTGTCACTAAGCTTGTGCAATTCTATTGATTAATTTCAACCAAAAGAAAGCAAGTGTGAGAAAAGCTTTGTAAGTTCTCTACATTTTTCTTACTTAGAAGATTTAATCTTTCATCCAAGCTTGCTAGGTAAGTTTTGATGTTCTATAATAAACTATGTTTTTATTAATAATTAGAGATCATTAATGAAATATATTAGGATGTATTATGAATTTGATGCATAATAACATAGCTTAAAAGGTTGAAACATGATTAAGAGATTTGTGTTTAGATGCTTTAAAATCATAAACATAATATCTTTGTGATTATGTCAAATTTTATGTATGTTGGACATAAAACACAAAATTAGAGTTTTGAACTCTAAATAAATAGTGTAGAATTATGACTATCATTCTAGAATCACTTGACCACCTTTAAGTGGCCTAGAATTGTTCAAGTGTTACTTCATTGTAGGATTCTTGTTTGGTTTATATTTTAAATTCGAATTTATGCATATTTATTTTGAGTATATTAATATTTTTGTAAAAATATTTGATATTTTTTGAAATATTTTTTTATAACATGTGTTGATGTTGGTTTTGATGTTAAAAATTAGATTTTGGGTATTTGGAATTGTTTTGGAAAAATTATAATCGTATTAGATTAAAAACCCTAAAAATTAGCTATCATTCCAACTTTATGGAATGAGAGTTGACACTTAAAGAAAATTAGAAAAACAAAATTCAGCACTGTCCACACGTGAATAGTGCGGGTGAGTAGGTGCGCGACACGCGCTGAAATTTATTTTTACTCGTTTTTGAGTTTTCGCACTCCGATTTATCCCTGATTTTTTCTTATAAACTCATAATGGAATATAGTATTCCATTTTATTATTTAAAATACACTCATGCTCTATATCTGCTAGTTTGACCAATTTCTGTTGTGCGGGGTTCCGATCTGACCCTAGGAAATCAAGATCCACCCCAACAGAATCTATTAGAGCAGTTATTAACCGCATAACACATTTAAGTAGAAAATCATATTTTTATATGTTTGACATGTATTTGAATCTATGACTCTATAATTCTAATTTAATTATGCATAATTCATATTGGATATGCGTTGTATGTTTTAAAATAAAATTTTTATTTGACCCAAAGATGTTATTTAATGTTTGATGTCATAAATCTCTCTTGGTTAAGTGATTTCTTTTAAGTGATAATATTAATAATATTATAGTATTATTGAATGGTCCATCTTATCAATACAAAAATGAATGAGTTGTTATTACTTATGCTCAATATCGTCATTATTGTGAGGGCATAAGTGGTCAGAACTTAGGTCACTCCGGAAAAATATTAGATGTAGTGTGATGAGTTGACGTAGTCACCCAATACTGTTATTATTGTGAGGGTATATTTACAAAGCTCATTAATGCATATTGATAAGTATACACCTAGAATACGTCTTAATCCGATATTGTCATTATTGTGGGGATAAAAAACAGTTCATGACCAAATTTAGGAGTCACACGAATGTGATTGAACGGTAAGGTATGCCTTATAAGTTTATAGAGGCCAATACCGTCATTATTATGAGGCTAGAGTAAGTGTCGTGGGAGATTACAGAATTACGTAAAGTAGTGAGAGATCACTAATATATTTAAAATCTATAATCATATTAGTGTTTTAATATTGATATGAAAATATTCTAATAATGTTTAATGTTGTTTTGCAGATGGCTGTCACAAATCCATTAGCATGACTTTTGGATTCCAATAAATTGAAAGGAGCTGAAAACTACTTTGAGTGAGAAATGAACATTTGTCTTGTCTTGTAGTCAGAACTATTGAGCTATGTGACGCTCATTCCATTGCCTATCAAAAGTGATCATGATTCCACTCGCGAAAAGAGGGAGACATTTGAAAAATGGAAATATGACAACCTGAGGGTGAAATCCTATATTTTAAGATCGATGATTCTAAATTTTCTCAGATAGTACATAAAAAAACCTGATGCTTGGAGCATTATGATAACACTCAAGGAGTTATTCGAAGCAAATCAAGAAATTGACATATATCGGTGATCCAAGGAACTATTCCATGCTAAGCTCAATCATGGAGAAGCGGTTAGCATTCATGTTTTGAACATAACTGACCGTATTCGATTTTTGAAACGACAGGGCATTATGATAGATGGAAGACTATGCTGAAATCTTATTTTATCTTCTTTACCCGGTTACATATTCTAGATTTGTATTAATCTTTCACATGCAATCGATTCAAGCCATTTATAAAGAGCTTCATAACTTGTTGCGTACGGAAAAACTGTTGGGGCGGGTGTGGGACCCATAGGGTCGGATCAGTACCCCATGAAAAAAAAGTGGTTATAACCCATGGATAACATGGATATGTGTATTTTAAAAATATTTTATAGAATACTATATTCCGTTACAATTTTGTAGGAAAAAAATGGGGACCAAATCGGAGCCCATGAACTCAAGAACAGAGAAAATGAAGTTTCAGCGCCCATTGCATAGTTGTCGGTGTGTCACGACGCTCGGGCTTGGGAGTCGCAATGCCCAATTTGTGAATGCTCCGCGTCATGATGCGCAAGGCTGAACGTTTTGACGCCTTAAGCTTTGAGATTTGAGTATCGCAGCGCAGGAGATCAGTGTCGCGATGATGTCCTGTGTAAAATATTGATAGAGAGTATTTTTATCTTAAATCCAATTCTAAACACTTCCATTTTTCTCCAAACACTTCAATACACCTAAAAGTCCAATTTTAACATCAAAATCAAAATCAACACATGTTATTTAATAAATAAATATATATATATATATATATACTAGTTTTTGCCCGTGCCTACGGCACGGTGTTACAATATTTGGCCCGTGCCTACGGCACGGTGTTACAGTATTTTCTCGTGCATACGGCACGGTGTTACATAATTAAAATGATTTTATTTTTTATTAAATGATGTCCATGCCTACGGCATGGTGTTACAGTATTTGGCCGTGCCTATGGCACGGTGTTACAGTATTTGCCCGTGCCTACGGCACGGTGTTACAGAATTAAATGATTTTATTTTTTAATTAAATGATTTTATTTTAACTTTTTATTTTTTAATTTGAAAATTGAAAATTTTTAACCATTTCCATCAATCAATTCACTCTCTTTCCTCCAATTACCAATGAAATGATCTGGGCCGTCAATTAAGCCACATAAAGAGAGCCGTTGGATACACTCACTTTCCTCCAACACCATTCTCCTTTATTATATAGATATATATTCTAAATACATATATGTATTAGTTTGAATCAAAACACAAACCAAATTAGAATCTCACAATAAAATGACTTATGAACAATTCAAGGTCACTCAAAAGTGGTCAAGTGATTCTAGAATGGTAGCCATAACTCTAAGCTTTCATCTAGAGTTCCACACTCTAATTTTATGTTTCATGTCAAACATAAACATATTTGACCCAATTACAAGCATATTGTGTTTATGCTTCCATAGCATCCATACATAATTCATTAGCCTAATTTCAACTTCAAGTTATGAAAACATAGCTTTAGAGAAGATCAAACTTACCTAGCAAGCTTGATTCCAAGATCTAATCTTCTTCTCATTGTTGAAATATTGTAGAGAAATTCCAAAGCTAGCAATCTTGATTTCAAGATCCAATATTATTCTTCTTGTTGTTGTAGAGAACTTTCAAAGCCTCTCTAACAAAAACTTTACTTAGGCTAATATCTCTAATTCTTTCTTGTTTTAACTTTCTCAAGCTTGATTAAAAACTTGCTCAACCTGGCATTTTATAGCAAAACTTATGCAATTTTTAATTAATCAAAGTTCTAATCAATTTTTATGTGGGCTTAATCTAATTTGTCCAAATATGTATAATTAAATTTGACTAATCACCTTTGTTTACCACTATGATTTAATCCAATTAAATCTAGACAAAGTTTAACAAATGGATTAGTTCATTGTCTACCATTTTGATTTAATCCAATTAAATCAAGACAAATACATATATTATTACATATTTATAATTACCAAAATATCATCTAATGGTAGAGATATTTATGAAATTACATTAAAGCCTTTGTGTGACTTTTGGATTAATCCAATAAATCCAATTGGGTCAAAGTAAATAATTAATATTATCCAATAACACTTAATTATTTTAGTTGATAATTATAATATCAAATATTATTTATCATCAAATATTATCGGCTACCCAAGTGCTCAACGAGTACACTTCATATTGTGGGACTCTCTAAGTTCAGACATTTTCGTCATATAAACCAGCTTATATGTACAAAATTCGGCCACCTTCGGACTCGCTATTGGAGTTGGTGCTTGGAGCGCCAATCCGAATAATGTATTGTATATTTTATTATTTATTAATAAAATAACTACATTTTCATTTTATACCTTATTAATTTTTTTTTCTTTATGCATATTAGATTGATGTATAAATATGTTAAGAATGACATCGACCTTAGAATAGTCTTGTCATAATACTGGATACTAGGTGGTCCGACATTGGGATAAGTATTACTATTATAAACTATTCTTAAAGTAAATAGTCATAGTCGTTGGTTTTGGTATACGGTCGAATTCCTATAACCTAGAAGACTAGCACATTTCGTATATTGGAATTGGATATCCAATGGTTTAACCTGATTTACCATGAGCTTTGGAAGCTCGTATAGACGTGTGGGTATTGGTTGGACCGAATACTGAATGACTCACATGTGGTTCCTAATAGTTGGAAGTACACACCATCGTCAATATGAATCTCCTCGAGTCGAGTAGCATATGTAATCCTTTGACTATAAGATATCATTTATTTTATGTGAGATCCTTCACACTTTGATACCATGTATATCAGAAACCTTTCATGGTATGGCCTCTATATGTTCGTTAAGTGTGGACCGATGCACTTGTTAATCAAGTGCGAATCAAGATAAAATCCATTAACCTGTATATGTACCATAAAGGGTTTAGGTATCCATGTAAGTAAGTCACGATTTTTAAAGACTTTGGCCAACGTCGATCACCTAGGGTGGATCGCATCAGTTGTGAAGAATCGTGGGCATGTCAACATGAGATGTGTGTCTCGAAAACTTGCCCGTGTATTCTATATTTTCTAAGCATAACTCGGATAGCCTATGACAGAGGGATTGTTAAACATATGTGATGACCTCGACTTGTATAGTTCAGAAAGGTCGTTCGTGTTCTTCTTGAATTCAGAGGTGGTCGAATTACGTACATATTAGCTAGGGTTATATGACAAACATGTCTGAACTTAGAGAGTCATAATATGCAATATATTTGTTGAGCACTTGGGTAGCTGATTAATTTTGATAAAAGAGAATATTCGATATTATAATTATCAACTAAGATAATCAAGTGTTTAGAGCTATGGCTACCATTCTAGAATTACTTGACCACCTTTGGGTGAACTAAAATTGTTCATGAGACATTTCATAGTGGAATTCTAAATTGGTTTGTGTTTTGATTCAAACAAATACATGTAAGTATTTAGAATACATATATGCTAGTTGTATAACATGTGTTGATGGTGGTTATGATGCTAAAATTGGATTTTAGGTGTATTTGAAGCATTAGGAGAAAATTGGAAGTGTTTAGTATTGGTTTGAAGTAGAAAAATGCTCACTGCCTAAGGCAGCGTCGTGACTCTGACTCCTCTGCATCGCATCAACGAGCATCAGACCTAGAAGCGTCACGACACACACCCTTCCGCGTCGCGATGCCGAGACATTCAGCTCTCGCAGCTGCTCTTGCACTTTAGAGCGTCTTGACGCCCAAGCTGATACATACTAATACTTCATTTTTTTCGTTCTGGAGTTTCCGGACTTCGTTTTAGTCCATGTTTTATCCTATGGACTCAAAACGAAATGTAGTTTTACATAAAATATTTTAAAATACACCCATGCTAGATATCCACGAGTTAGACCCACTTTCGCTGTGCGGGGTAGGGGTGTTCACGGGTCGGGTCGAGTTTTTTAAAATTTTGAGAAACCTGATCGGGTTAGGTCACACAGAGGTCGGGTCGCGGGTCGGGTCACGCGAAAGCAAAACCCGATCGGGTGCGGGTCGGGTCGGCAAAAAAAATAATTTTTTTTTATAAATTAATTATTTTGAAATATAAATATTAGTTTTTTTTATGTACCAAAAATTATCATTTATATAAAGATTTAATACAACAAAAATATTTTGCATTTTGGCTTCAAAAGGAATTATTTTGACAAAACAAAGTATATGCCATTTTTATCTTACTTAAATGAAACTCAATTTTATATGAGTAATGCTGGACATGTTAGTTCAGTTGGGGATTTGTCACAAGGACTTGATTGAGTGGGTTCTTTGTGCTATAACATCACTTGAAGGCATACTTCTAATCATGAGATGAGAAACGTTAGAAAATTATCCCACCTCACGAAAATGGTATACTTGTCATTTGAATTCTTCTTCTCAATGAGATCTGCTTGTCTTTTCTCAAGTAAATGATTATTGTGCGTACTTGCTTTATGGACACATCTGTTTGCATATTCCATATCTTGATATTTGTTCTTCCTGCTTTATTTAGGTGATGATGAAAGATCAATTTGCAAACTACGTTGTACAGAAAGAAGGTGCTGGAAACTTGTGATGGCCAGCAACTTGAATTGATTCTTAATCGAATTAAGGTTCACTTGAATGCTCTAAAAAAGTAACAAACAAATGAAATAATAGTAAAAAATTTAAAAAATAATAGTAATTTTTTAGAAAAATAATAAAAATATTATAGGGTCGGGTCGGGTCGGGTCAGGTGGAATTTTTCCATTTTTTTTGAACCCGCACGGGTCGGGTCACGTGGGGTCGGGTCGGGTCGCGGGTTGACCCGACCCTATGAACACTCCTAGTGCGGGGCACCGATCCGACCCTATGGTTTCCGCATCTGCCCCAACAAAATTGTAGCAGATGCAAAACTTAACCACACAACACATATTGCATGTTTGAAATGTATTTGAATATATGCATATGTATTTTAATTTAATTATGCATAAGTCATATTAGATATGTATTGCATGTTTTAAATTAAAATTTTGACCTAATTATGTTAATGACTTGATTGTCAAAAATCTCTCATGATTAGGTGATTACTTTATTTTAAGTAATAGTATTAGTAATAATGTAGAATTATTGGAAGGTCCGTCTTGTCAATACAAAGATGAATGAGTTCTTATTACTTATGCCCAAGATCGTCATTAGTGTGAGGGTATAAGTGCTCGAAATTTAGGTTGCTTTGGTAAAATATTAGATGTAACGTGATGGGTTAACGCAATCACCTAATATCATCATTAGTGTGAGGGTGTACATACGAAGCTCATTAGTGCACATTGACAAGTATACACCTAGAACACGTCTTAATCATAGATCGTCATTAGTGTAAGGATAAGAAACGGTTCAAGACCAAAATAGGAGTCACATGAATGTGATTGAACTTGGAGGTCTACCTAATGAGTTTATAAAGGCCAAGATCGTCATTAGTGTGAGGCTGGAGTAAATGCCATGTGATCCACTTCCCGCTATGAAATTTTGATTGTCAAATTTCTATTTTCCGTTAAGGGAGATTACAAAATTACGTAAAGTAATGGGATGACACTAATAGATTTAAAATTACATAATCAATTAGTGTTATTATTTCGAAATGAAAAATATTTTGCTATAATTTAAAATGTTGTCTTGTAGATGGCTGCCGAAAATCCATTAATGCAGTTTTTGGATTCTAATAAACTAAAAGGAGCCGAGAACTACTTAGAGTGAGAAATGAACATCCGTTTTATCTTAGAGTTTGAAAAGCTAAGCTATGTAACTATCAATCCATTGCTTGTTGAAAACAATCCTGACTCCACTCCTGAAGAGCGAGAAATTTTTGAAAAATGGAAGGATGATAACCTTGAGGTGAAATCCTACATTTTAGGATCAATAATTCTAGATTTGCTGAGATAGTACATAGAGGTATCGGATGCTTGGAGCATTAGTGCATGAGAAAAATAGAAGTAAATTTACATTGGCTCCAAGATCAAACAAAACATGTTCAATTTTTTTATTTCTAATCATACATGAAATATTTAGACAACCAGAGTCCTTATATTTTAATGTATTATTGGTTGAGAGGATGAAACTTACATATTCAGCTAGAAAAGCTTTCTTTCTTACCTGATGTTTCCTTTTAACGATGCACAAGTATTTCAGAAATATAGCATAAAATGGTATCTGTTGGATGGCATCTAACAAAGGAATATTGACATTCACATGTTTGAATATTTCATAAGTCTCTGGGGAATGGTTCAATTTCTTTATTTTTAATGCTTGAGGACATGAAGGTACAAGAGAAAAATTATTATCATCAACGATATGTAATGGTCCATCAACCCATTCCTTACCCTCTGAATATGATTTACTTTCAACTTCGCGAGGTTCAAGAATAGGTCTGTGGATGACCTTAACACTACGAAAAGTAATAACATATTTGACTTGGTCTATGTGTTGAGGGTTTTGATGATGTAACATCCCGCCTAAGCCAGGATGCTACCCGCAGGAGACAGGCTAATCCTGCCTCCATAAGCCTCTAACTCTTGACGAAAATTCGGCATGACCTCTGCTAAAAGTCATGCAACCTGGATCAAAGTCCAGCATCTCAATACAACCTATAGAGCCCAACACACAGTCTAACACTGAATAATCAACTCAAGTCATAATCCAACTGGGCTCCATGCCCTAAAATGCGTATAAATAAAAACTTTTACAATTAACTTATACAACATAAATTCTTTTACAACTACACTTATACAACTTGACTCTAATACTCCCAAGACCTGGTGACTGGCTGACTGTAATTCTGCTACTTAGCTCCTCAAGCTCTGAAGACTGTGGTTGACCGATCAGGTCACCAACCTGCAAAACTCAAACACTGTTGGGGTGTGAGTCATAAGACTCAGTAAGTAATTATGCTCATTCCTTGAGCATCAAACACATGCAAAGTCTGAATCCTGTTTCTGTATTAACTTAAACCGTCTATGTGACCATGCAAATATTTACAAGTATGATTTAGCCATATAACTTTTATCCATTTTAATCACTAATATTAAATACATCAAGTTCTGCTTTACTAACTAACAGATTAAGATCCATCACACTCCTGCTGCGCTACTCTGATTCCTCTCTTTACCTTTCTGTATACTCTGAGCTAGTCTGGATTAGATAATTATAATAACTTTCTTTGTTTTAGTATCTTGAAATATCATAAAATCGGTTATACTAAAATTTTATTTTTGTTAAACATTTAATCCACTATCACCAACCATGTATATATACATATGTTATCGTATCATCATGTTCTAGCATCTTTACAATATGTTCTTTCTAAGTAAACATACAACTCATACAATCACCATTAACATATATACCTTTAAATTAAATCATGCTATCATGCACTAGTATTTTGTAAAATATTACTTCTATATAAATATGTCACGCACAAATATTAACCATACATACATTTCGATGCAATCATGTCATGCTTTTATTAACTATTACTTTAAAACCTTTTTCTGAAAAACTTTTATGTGAATGTACTAGTGCTATAATGCATTAACATCAACTATATGCATCTCAATGAATTGCTAGAATGTATGATTCATATGCATGACTTGTAAACTATACTCTACTTTAACATGCTATGCTTTTAGAAAATGCTTTCTGAAATCTTTATGAAAATTCTCTGTTGAAAAATTTACTTAAAAACTGGTTTCTGCTTAAAAATTCTGAATCTCTTATAAAACTGCTATTTCTGAAAATTTTCTTTTCTAAAAGCTCTTTCTGAAAACTATATCTGTAAACTAAAATCTGTATCTGAAAGCTGAAACCTTTCTCTGAGTTCTGTGTCTCTGAAAACTGTTTTCTGAAAATCTGTTATTTCAAAACTCATTTTCTGAAAAACTGTTATCTAAGTGTCTGCTGAAAAACTGACACATTGGGGCGTTACGTATCGCCGTCCCCCCATACGCCCTAGAGCCAGATATGCAAACCCATGACATTGGGGCGTTACATATCGCCGTCCCCCAAAGCATGTCATACCTGCCCTGAAACTGGTGGTCTTGGGGCGTTACGTATCGTCGTCCCCCAAGCCACAAACTGGAGATGGGGGTGCGATCTATGCTACCACCCAAGCAAAAACTGGGGTCTATGGGCGTTATATATCGCCGTCCCCCTAGCCCATCTGGAGGATCTGAGAGCGTCCCCTCAGTCCTCAACATGTGCACATGTCTCTGAATCTGTCAATTCTAAAGTATCTGTCAATTCCAACAGAATCAAAAGTTACATACTGGGGTGAGTTTTTACCTCATGCCCCGAAAAACATAAGAACCTATACTATATCTCAGAACTGTAAAAATATTTTCCTGAAATATATAGTCTTTCAAAAACATCTGAAACTTTTCTTTAAAACATTTTGAATCTTTGAAAACATTATTAACTTTTGCTCAACTGCTGAAAATTTTAACACACACATATGCATATGTTTTCTCATGCTTCTTTCTACCTTAGCCATGCTTTATTATAATGTCATACATGTACATGTACATATTCATGCATACTCATAAATTAATGATGTATGAATTCTAATCTTACATACTTCCATCTATAATGATCTTATAATCTATAGGTTCATAATGTCATCAGTATGCTTTGCTTACACTAAAACATATATAATTTATCATACATTCATACTACTAACAATGTACATATGCATATACTTTTCATAATATCTTACTAATTCTATACTTATATTTGTAATCACATTCAAAGCACTGATGCTACATCAATCTATGTACATAAACTGAAATTACAAATTATTCAACTTCTTATCGTATTAAATTCCCAAAGTATGGATACTCACACGTAAAACCAGGATTCCAAATCACATACACATATTCATTGTCATACGCAATTCTAATTACATATATACTCTATGCTCACTTAAACATGCATCAAAATACTTGTAAACAATATACTTACATACTATATATATATGCTTATGCTTATCTATGTATGTACTCGTGTTCTTGTTTTTGTATCCTTCTACATGTACTGAACATATATAGTTACCTTCTTATAATTTGTCATTCTTTAAAATTTAATCTCATTCCCTAGGGTGTAGTTTCTACAACCCCTAATCCCAATTATCCTTTTATTTTACTCGTGTATTTACTCACATATAGCGATCACATATACTTTATTATTCTTATATTTCCAATCTAAGGCTTGCTAGTATCTTATGTTTATATACACATATATTCTTCTTGTTTTATGGTTACAAATATCTTTATAAAATTTCTTTATTATCTAAATTCAAACAAAACACGTCTCAAGTATTCATCGCATAGGTTACTTACCTAGAACTCCTACGTTATCCGAGTTTGATACTTTCTATTGTCACCTTCAGGTATCCAAAGCATGTACACATTAACTCCACTTCATGCTTCATTTGATGCTTGAATCCATGTATTTTCCATAAACAAAACTTAAAATTGATGAAGAAATGGCATTGGTATGAGGTGAATGGGAAGCTACGAATTTTGGCTGGAAGAGGGAGAAAGAATGAAAAGTACTGGTATTTATACATGTTGCAGTTTTTTTTTTGGTTGATAAGGAGTGGCTTTGGTAGTGCCAAGTGTCACCATTTCACTTGTTCTCGTATTTTGAATAAAACAGTAATTTGGTCGCATTTTTTACCTACTTAGGCTCTGATTTTGGAAAACTATTCAACATGAAAGATGTGTGTCTTTTTCTTAGCTTTCCAACGATATATAATTCGTCCAAATCGGAGTTCGGATGAAAAGGGTAGAGCTGAAATACCGAAAGCTGTCCGAAATGGCTCGCCGGGCGATTTTGCCATTAAAATCAAATTTTTGTCCCGAGTCTCCGGTCGGGTTTTATAAGTCATGGAAATCATTTTTATATCCTAAAATGAATATAAACATGCTTCTCACAATTATTTATTGTGCTGGGCAGGTTACGGGTGACCGGGATATTACAATTCACCCCTCCTTATATAGGATTCGTCCTCGAATCCTGACATGGGTTATTCTAAACAAAAACATGCACATTCATGTCACAATCATACATATCATATTCATACCAACATTCTCATCATGTTTATACACGTCATTCTCATACATAACATCCATTTCATACTCATTTATATCACACAGATACATATCATTCACAAACATTTTGTAACACAACTATTTCATTCATACCATGCTCTTTCTAAAATTCATCTATATCAAGTCTTACTCATACTTATCATCTCTCATCACTAACAGAAAACCGGTGTGGTCTATATGCAATAAATATTTACCGAGATAGTCGAATAGCCAGCAACTGCAGTCACCGACACTTTATAAACCTAGGCTCTGATACCATCTTTGTAACATCCCGCCTAAGCCAGGATGCTACCGGCAGGAGACAGGCTAATCTTGCCTCCATAAGCCTCTTACTCTTGACGAAAATTTGGCATGACCTCTGCTAAAAGTCATGCAACTTGGATCAAAGTCTAGCATCTCAATATAACCTATTGGGCCCAACACACAGTCTAACACTAAATAATCAATTCAAGTCATAATCCAACTGGGCTCCAGGCCCAAAAATGCGTATAAATAAAAAATTTTATAGTTACATTATACAACACAAATTCTTTTACTACTACACTTAATCAACTTGACTCTAATACTCCCAAGACCTGGTGACTGGCTGACTGCAATGCTGCTACTCGGCTCCTCAAGCTCTGAAGACTGTGGTTGACCGATCAGGTCACCAACCTGCAAAACTCAAACACTGTTGGGGTGTGAGCCATAAGACTCAGTAAGTAACTATGCTCATTCCTTGAGCATCAAACACATGCAAAGTCTGAATCCTGTTTCTGTATTAACTTAAACCGTCTATGTGAACATGCAAATATTTACAGGTCTGATTTAGCCATATAAATTTTATCCATTTTAATCACTCATATTAAATACATCAAGTTCTACTTTACTAACTAACAGATTAAGATCCATCACACTTCTGCTGCGCTACTCTGATTCCTCTCTTTACCTTTTGGTATACTCTGAGCTAGTCTGGATTAGATAATTATAATAACTTTCTTTGTTTTACTATCTTGAAATATCATCAAATCGGTTATACTAAAATTTTATTTTTGTTAAACATTTAATCCACTATCACCAACCATGTATATATACATATGTTATCTTATCATCATGTTCTAGCATCTTTACGATATGTTCTTTCTAAGTAAACATACAACTCATACAATCACCATTAACATATATATCTTTAAATAAAATAATGCTATCATGCACTAGTATTTTGCAAAATGTTACTTATATATAAACATGTCACGCACAAATATTAACCATATATACATTTCGATGCAATCATGTCATGTTTTTATGAACTATTACTTTAAAACCTTTTTCAGAAAAACTTTTATGTGAATGTAATAGTGTACGCATCTCAAATGAATTACTAGAATGTATGATTCATATGCATGACTTGTAAACTATACTCTACTTTTCCATGCTATGCTATTAGAAAATGCTTTCTGAAATCTTTATGAAAATTCTCTGCGGAAAACTTTATTTAAAAGCTGGTTTCTTCTTTAAAATTCTGAATCTCTTATAAAACTGCTATTTCTGAAAAATTTATTTTCTAAAAGCTCTTTCTGAAAACTATATCTGTAAACTAAAATCTGTATCTGAAAGCTGAAACCTTTCTCTGAGTTATGTGTCTTCGAAAACTGTTTTCTGAAAATCACTTATTTCAAAACTCCTTTTCTGAAAAACTGATATCTGAGTGTCTGCTGAAAAACTGACGCATGAGGGCGTTACGTATCGCCGTCCCCCCATACGCCCTAGAGCCAGATATGCAAACCCATGGCATTGGGGCGTTACGTATCGCCGTCCCCCAAAGCATGCCATATCTGCCCTAAAACTGGTGGTATTGGGGCGTTACGTATCACCGTCCCCCAAGCCACAAACTGGAGCTGGGGGTGCGGATCTATGCTACCACCCAAGCTCAAACTGGGGTCTAGGGGCGTTACGTATCGTCGTCCCCCTAGCCCATCTGAAGGATCTGAGAGAGTCCCATCAGTCCCCAATATGTGAACATGTCTCTAAATCCGTCAATTCCAAAGTATTCGTCAATTCCAACTGAATCTCAAGTTACATTACTGGGGGAGTTTTTACCTCATGCCCCGAAAAACATAAAACCATATACTATATCTCAGAACTGTAAAAACACATTTCCTGAAATATATAGTCTTTCAAAAACATCTGAAACTTTTCTTTAAAACATTTTGAATCTTTGAAACATTCTTAACTTTTGCTCAGCAGCTGAAAATTTTAACACACATATGCATATGCTTTCTCATGCTTCTTTCTACCTTAGCCATGCTTTCTTATAATGTCATACATATACATGTACATATTCATGCATACTCGTAAATTAATGATGTATGAATTCTAATCTTACATACTTCCATCTATAATGATCTTATAATCTATAGGTTCATAATGTCATCAGTATGTTTTACTTACACTAAAACATATATAATTTATCATACATTCATACTACCAATAATGTACATATGCATATACTTTTATACTATCTTACTAATTCTATACTTATATTTGTGATCACATTCAAAGCACTGATGCTATATCAATCTATGTACATAAACTGAAATTACAAATTCTTCAACTTCTCTATCGTATTAATTCCCAAAGTATGGATACTCACACGTAAAACCATGATTCCAAATCACATACACATATTCATTGTCATACGTAATTCTAATAACACATATACTCTATGCTCACTTAAACATGCATCAAAATACTTGTAAACCATTACTTACATACTATTATTATATATATATATATATATATATATATATATATATATGCTTATCCTTATCTATGTATGTACTTGTGTTCTTGTTTTTGTATCCTTCTACATGCACTGAACATATATAGTTACCTTCTTATAATTTGTCATTCTTTAAACTTTAATCCCATTCCTTAGGGTGTAGTTTCTACAACCTCCAATCCCAAGTATCCTTATATTTTACTCGTGTATTTACTCACATATACCGATCACATATACTTTATCATTCTTATATTTCCAATCTAAGGCTTGATAGTATCTTACTGTTTATATACACATATATTCTTCTTGTTTTATGGTTACAAATATCTTTATAAAATTCTTTATTATCTAAATTCAAACAAAACGTCTCAAGTATTCATCGCATAGGTTACTTACCTGGAACTCCTACGTTATCCGAGTTTCATACTTCTATTTTCACCATCAAGTATCCAAAGCATGTACACATTAAATCCACTTCATGCTTCATTTGATGCTTGAATCCATGTATTTTCCATAAACAAAACTTAAAATTGATGAAGAAATGGCATTGGTATGAGGAGAATGGGAAGCTACGAATTTTAGCTTGAAGAGGGAGAAAGAATGAATAGTACTGGTATTTATACATGTTGCAGTTTTTTTTTTGGTTGATAAGGAGTGGCTTTGGTAGTGCCAAGTGTCACCATTTCACTTGTTCTCAGATTTTGACAAAAATAGTAAATTTGGTCGCATTTGTTACCTGCTTCTGCTCTGATTTTGCAAAACTGTTCAACATGAAGGATGTGCGTCTATGTCTTATCTTTCCAATGGTATATAATTCGTCCAAATCGGAGTTAGGATGAAAAAGGTTAGAGCTGAAATACCGAAAGCTGTCCGGAATGGCTCGCCGGCGATGATTCATACTCATTTATATCACACAGATACATATCATTCACAAACAAGTTGTAACACAACTATCTCATTCATACCATGCTCTTTCTCAAATTCATCTATATCAAGTCTTACTCATACTTATCATGTCTCATCACTAACAGAAAACCAGTGTGGTCTATATGCAACAAATACTTACCGAGGCAGTCGAATAGCCAGCAGCTGCAGTCACCGACACTTTATAAACCTAGGCTCTGATACCATCTTTGTAACATCCCGCCTAAGCCAGGATGCTACCGGTAGGAGACAGGCTAATATTGCCTCCATAAGCCTCTAACTCTTGACGAAAATTCGGCATGACCTCTGCTAAAAGTCATGCAACCTGGATCAAAGTCCAGCATCTCAATACAACCTATAGGGCCCAACACACAGTCTAACACTAAATAATCAACTCAAGTCATAATCCAACTGAGCTCCATGCCCAAAAATGCGTATAAATAAAACTTTTACAGTTAACTTATACAACACAAATTCTTTTACAACTACATTTATACAACTTGACTCTAATACTCCCAAGACCTGGTGACTGGCTGACTGCAATGCTGCTACTCGGCTCCTCAAGTTTGAAGACTGTGGTTGACCGATCAGGTCACAAACCTGTAAAACTCAAACACTGTTGGGGTGTGAGTCATAAGACTCAGTAAGTAACATGCTCATTCCTTGGGCATCATACACATGCAAAGTCTGAATCATGTTTCTGTATTAACCTAAACCGTCTATGTGACCATGCAAATATTTAAAAGTCTGATTTAGCCATATAACTTTTATCCATTTTAATCACTCATATTAAATATCAAGTTCTACTTTAAGTTTTTTTTTACTAACTAACAGATTAAGATCCATCACACTTCTGTTGCGCTACTCTGATTCCTCTATTTACCTTTCTGTATACTCTGAGCTAGTCTGGATTAGATAATTATAATAACTTTCTTTGTTTTACTATCTTGAAATATCATCAATCGGTTATACTAAAATTCTATTTTTGTTAAACATTTAATCCACTATCACCAACCATGTATATATACATATGTTATCGTATCATCATGTTCTAGCATCTTTACAATATGTTCTTTCTAAGTAAACATACAACTCATACAATCACGTTAACATATATACCTTTAAATAAAATCATGCTATCATGCACTAGTATTTTGCAAAATGTTACTTCTATATAAACATGTCACGCACAAATATTAACCATATATACATTTAGATGCAATCATGTCATGCTTTTATGAACTATACTTTAAAACCTTTTTCTGAAAAACTTTTATGTGAATGTACTAGTTCTATAATGCATTAACATCAACTATATGCATCTCAAATGAATTACTAGAATCTATGATTCATATGCATGACTTGTAAACTATACTCTACTTTAACATGCTATGCTTTTAGAAAATGCTTTCTGAAATCTTTATGAAAATTCTCTGTTGAAAAATTTACTTAAAAACTGGTTCTGCTTTAAAATTCTGAATCTCTTATAAAACTGCTATTCTGAAAACTTTCTTTTCTAAAAGCTCTTTTTGAAAACTATATCTGTAAACTAAAATCTGTAGCTGAAAGCTGAAACCTTTCTCTGAGTTATGTGTCTCTGAAAACTGTTTTCTGAAAATCTGTTATTTCAAAACTCCTTTTCTGAAAAACTGTTATCTGAGAGTGTCTCTGCTGAAAAACTGACGCATGGGGGCGTTACGTAACGCCGTCCCCTCATAAGCCCTAGAGCCAGATATGCAAACCCATGACATTGGGGCGTTACGTATCGCCGTCCCCAAAGCATGCCATACCTGCCCTGAAACTGGTGGTATTGGGGCGTTACGTATCATTGTCCCCCAAGCCACAAACTGGAGCTGGGGGTGCGGATCTATGCTACCACCCAAGCTCAAACTGGGGTCTAGGGGCGTTACATATCGCCGTCCCCCTAGCCCATCTGGAGGATCTGAGAGAGTCCCATTAGTCCTCAACATGTGCACATGACTCTGAATCCGTCAATTCCAACTGAATCTCAAGTTACATACTGGGGTGAGTTTTTACCTCATGTCCCTAAAAACATAAAACCATATACTATATCTCATAATTGTAAAAAATATTTTCTTGAAATATATAGTCTTTCAAAAACATCTGAAATTTTTCTTTAAAACATTTTGAATCTTTGAAAACATTCTTAACTTTTGCTCAACTGCTGAAATTTTAACACACCACATATGTATATGCTTTCTCATGCTTATTTCTACCTTAGCCATGCTTTCTTATAATGTCATACATGTACATGTACATATTCATGCATACTCGTAAATTAATGATGTACGAATTCTAATCTTACATACTTCTATCTATAATGATCTTATAATCTATAGGTTCATAATGTCATCAGTATGCTTTGCTTACACTAAAACATATATAATTTATCATACATTCATACTACCAACAATGTACATATGCATATACTTTTCATACTATCTTACTAATTCTATACTTATATTTGTAATCACATTCAAAACACTGATGCTACATCAATCTATGTACATAAACTGAAATTACAAATTCTTCAACTTCTTTATCGTATTAAATTCCCAAAGTATGGATACTCATACGTAAAACCGGATTCCAAATCACATACACATATCATTGTCATACGCAATTCTAATTACACATATACTCTATGCTCACTTAAACATGCATCAAAATACTTGTAAACCATATACTTACATACTATATTTATATGATTATGCTTATCTATGTATGTACTCGTGTTCTTGTTTTTGTATCCTTCTACATGCACTAAACATATATAGTTACCTTCTTATAATTTTTCATTCTTTAAACTTTAATCTCATTCCCTAGGGTGTAGTTTCTACAACCTCCAATCCCAAGTATCCTTATATTTTACTCGTGTATTTACTCACATATAGCGATCACATATACTTTATCATTCTTATATTTCCAATCTACGGCTTGCTAGTATCTTACTGTTTATATACACATATATTCTTCTTGTTTTATGGTTACCAATATCTTTATAAAATTTCTTTATTATCTAAATTCAAACAAAACACGTCTCAAGTATTCATCGCATAGGTTACTTACCTGGAACTCCTACGTTATCCGAGTTTCATACTTTCTATTTTCACCATCAAGTATCCAAAGCATGTACACATTAAATCCACTTCATGCTTCATTTGATGCTTGAATCCATGTATTTTCCATAAACAAAACTTAAAATTGATGAAGAAATGGCATTGGTATGAGGAGAATGGGAAGCTACGAATTTTGGCTTGAAGAGGGAGAAAGAATGAATAGTTCTGGTATTTATACATGTTGCAGATTTTTTTTTGGTTGATAAGGAGTGGCTTTGGTAGTGCCAAGTGTCACCATTTCAACTTGTTCTCAGATTTTGACAAAAACAGTAACTTTGGTCGCAATTTTTGACCTGTTTCTGCTCTGATTTTGGAACAATGTTCAACATGAAAGATTTGTGCGTCTATGTCTTAGCTTTCCAACGGTATATAAGTCATCCAAATCAGAGTTCGGATGAAAAATATAGAGCTGAAATACCAAAAGATATTCCGAATGGCTCGCCGGGCGATTTTGCCGTTAAAATCAAATTTTTGCCCCGAGTCTCCGGTCGGGTTTTCTAAGTCATGAAAATCAATTTATATCCTAAAATGAATATAAACATGCTTCGCACAATTATTTACTGTGATGGGCAGGTTACGGGTGACCGGGATATTACAATTCACCCCTCCTTATATAGGATTCGTCCTCGAATCATGACATGGGTTATTCTAAACAAAATCATGCACATTCATGTCACAATCATACATATCATTCATACCAACATTCTCATCATGTTTATACACGTCATTCTCATACATAACAACAATTTCATACTCATTTATATACACAGATACATATTCATTCACAAAACATGTTGTAACACAACTATCTCATCATACCATGCTCTTTCTCAAATTCATATATATCAAGTCCTACTCATACTTATCTTGTCTCATCACTAACAGAAATCCGGAGTGGTCTATATGCAACAAATACTTACCGAGGCAGTCGAATAGCCAGCAGCTGCAGTCACCTACACTTTATAAACCTAGGCTCTGATACCATCTTTGTAACATCCCGCCTAAGCCAGGATGCTACCGGCAGGAGACAGGCTAATATTGCCTCCATAAGCCTCTTACTCTTGACGAAAATTCGGCATGACCTCTGCTAAAAGTCATGCAACCTGGATCAAAGTCCAGCTTCTCAATACAACCTATAGGGCCCAACACACAGTCTAACACTAAATAATCAACTCAAGTCATAATCAAACTGGGCTCCATGCCCAAAAATGCGTGTAAATAAAAAATTTTACAGTTAACTTATACAACACAAATTCTTTTACAACTACACTTATACAACTTGACTCTAATACTCCCAAGACCTGGTGACTGGCTGACTGCAATGCTGCTACTCGGCTCCTCAAGCTCTGAAGACTGTGGTTGACTGATCAGGTCACCAACCTGCAAAACTCAAACACTGTTGGGGTGTGAGTCATAAGACTCAGTAAGTAACTGTGCTCATTCCTTGAGCATCAAACACATGCAAAGTCTGAATCATGTTTCTGTATTAACCTAAACCGTCTATGTGACCATGCAAATATTTACAAGTCTGATTTAGCTATATAACTTTTATCCATTTTAATCACTCATATTAAATACATCAAGTTCTACTTTACTAACTAATAGATTAAGATCCATCACACTTCTGCTGCGCTACTCTGATTCCTCTTTTTACCTTTCTGTATACTCTGAGCTAGTCTGGATTAGATAATTATAATAACTTTCTTTGTTTTACTATCTTGAAATATCCTCAAATCGGTTATACTAAAATTCTATTTTTGTTAAACATGTAATCCACTATCACCAACCATGTATATATACATATGTTATCGTATCATCATGTTCTAGCATCTTTACAATATGTTCTTTCTAAGTAAACATACAACTCATACAATCACCATTAACATATATGCCTTTAAATAAAATCATGCTATCATGCACTAGTATTTTGCAAAATGTTACTTCTATATAAACATGTCACGCATAAATATTAACCATATATACATTTCGATGCAATCATGTCATGCTTTTATGAACTATTACTTTAAAACCTTTTTCTGAAAAACTTTTATGTGAATGTACTAGTGCTATAATGCATTAATATCAACTATATGCATCTCAAATAAATTACTAGAATGTATGATTCATATGCATGACTTGTAAACTATACTCTACTTTAACATGCTATGCTTTTAGAAAATGCTTTCTGAAATCTTTATGAAAATTCTCTGTTGAAAACTTTACTTAAAAACTGGTTTCTGCTTTAAAATTCTGAATCTCTTATAAAACTGCTATTTCTGAAAACTTTATTTTCCAAAAGCTCTTTCTGAAAACTATATCTGTAAACTAAAATCTGTATCTGAAAGCTGAAACCTTTCTCTGAGTTCTGTGTCTCTGAAAACTGTTTTCTGAAAATCTGTTATTTCAAAACTCCTTTTTCTGAAAAACTGTTATCTGAGTGTCTGCTGAAAAACTGACGCATGGGGGCGTTACGTATCGCCGTCCCCCATACGCCTAGAGCCAGATATGCAAACCCATGACATTGGGGCATTACGTATCGCAGTCTCCTAAAGCATGCCATACCTGCCCTGAAACTGGTGGTTGGGGCGTTACGTATCGCCGTCCCCAAGCCACAAACTGGAGGTGGGGGTGCGGATCTATGCTACCACCCAAGCTCAAACTGGGGTCTAGGGGCGTTACGTATCGTCGTCCCCTAGCCCATCTGGAGGATCTGAGAGAGTCCCATCAGTCCCCAATATGTGAACATGTCTCTGAATCCGTCAATTCCAAAGTATCCGTCAATTCCAACTGAATCTCAAGTTACATACTGGGGTGAGTTTTTACCTCATGCCCCGAAAAACATAAAACCATATACTATATCTCAGAACTGTAAAAACATTTTCCTGAAATATATAGTCTTTCAAAAACATCTGAAACTTTTCTTTAAAACATTTTGAATCTTTGAAAACATTCTTAACTTTTGCTCAACTGCTGAAAATTTTAACACACACATATGCATATGCTTTCTCATTCTTCTTTCTACCTTAGCCATCCTTTCTTATAATGTCATACATGTACATGTATATATTCATGCATACTCGTAAATTAATGATGTATAAATTCTAATCTTACATACTTCCATCTATAATGATCTTATAATCTATAGGTTCATAATGTCATCAGTATGCTTTGCTTACACTAAAACATATATAATTTATCATACATTCATACTACCAACAATGTACATATGCATATATTTTTCATACTATCTTACTAATTCTATACTTATATTTATAATCACATTCAAAGCACTGATGCTACATCAATCTATGTACATAAACTGAAATTACAAATTATTCAACTTCTCTATCGTATTAAATTCCCAAAGTATGGATACTCACACGTAAAACCAGGATTCCAAATCACATACACATATTCATTGTCATATGCAATTCTAATTACATATATACTCTATGCTCACTTAAACATGCATCAAAATACTTGTAAACCATATACTTACATACTATATATATATATATATATATATATATGTTTATGTTATCTATGTATGTACTCGTGTTCTTGTTTTTGTATCCTTCTACATGCACTGAACATATATAGTTACCTTCTTATAATTTGTCATTCTTTAAACTTTAATCCCATTCCCTAGGGTGTAGTTTTTCTACAACCCCCAATCCCAAGTATCTTTATATTTTACTCACATATAGCGATCACATATAATTTATCATTCTATATTTCTAATCTAAGGCTTGCTAGTATCTTACTGTTTATATACACATATATTCTTCTTGTTTTATGGTTACAAATATCTTTATAAAATTTCTTTATTATCTAAATTCAAACAAAACACGTCTCAAGTATTCATCGCATAGGTTACTTACCTGGAACTCCTACGTTATCCGAGTTTGATACTTTCTATTTTCACCATCAGGTATCCAAAGCATGTACACATTAACTCCACTTCATGATTCATTTGATGCTTGAATCCATGTATTTTCCATTAACAAAACTTAAAATTGATGAAGAAATGGCATTGGTATGAGGAGAATGGGAAGCTACGAATTTTGGCTTGAAGAAAGAGAAAGAATGAATAGTACTGGTATTTATACATGTTGCCGATTTTTTTTTTGGTTGATAAGGAGTGGCTTTGGTAGTGCCAAGTGTCACCATTTCACTTGTTCTCGGATTTTGACAAAAATAGTAACTTTGGTCGCATTTTTGACCTGCTTCTGCTCTGATTTTGGAATACTGTTCAACATGAAAGATGTGCGTCTATGTCTTATCTTTCCAACTGTATATAATTCGTCCAAATTGGAGTTCGGATGAAAAAGGTAGATTTGAAATACCGAAAGCTGTCAGGAATGGCTCGCCGGGCGATTTTGCCGTTAAAATCAAATTTTTGCCCCGAGTCTCCGGTCGGGTTTTCTAAGTCATGGAAATAATTTTTATATCCTAAAATGAATATAAACATGCTTCGCATAATTATTTACTGTGCTAGGTAGGTTACGGGTGACCGGGATATTACCGATGACTCTTGGGATTTGGTTGTGGTTGTGCAGGAAACTTTCTTTTTTCATTAATGGGCAATGCAAATGTGATTTTGGGAGAAGTATATTTTATATCAATCATTGTTTGCACATTTTGGGTATTGATGGCTTCATATTTCTCAATGAATGCATGTAAAATATCCTCAAGGGTTTTCCTAGGCGGTGGGACATATGGTGCATAATTCTGGGAGTTTTGAAAATTCTGGTGTACCTGGGGAGGTTGTTGCGATGGTTGTGCTTGGTTATCATTACTCTAATTGAAGTTTGGATGGTTTCTCCAACCAGAATTATAGGTTTGGGAGTATGGGTTTGGATTTGGTCTCTTGAAGGTGTTTATGGAACTAACTTGGTCGTTGAGACATTCTTGCAGGGCTGGTAAGGTTGGGCAAACTTGTGTGATATGTTCACTTGAATTACAGATTTGGCACGCGACTTCTTGAACTGACTTTACATGATCACTCCTTCTCATTTCTAATGTCTCAACTTTTTTAGCTAGATATGCATACTTAACAGAAATGTCATGGTCTTCCATAAGGTTAAACATACCTCTATCAGATGTTTGTTGTTTTACATACGACTCATAAGTGATGACTGTGTCATAATGTTGTGCATTATCTGTTATGTGTTCTAGGTAATCTAGTACATCTTTGGGATTTTTGTCCCTAAACTCTCCATTACACATTATTTCCACTAATTGTCTACCTTGTGGTGTTAAACCCTCGTAGAAGTAGGCGACCAGCCTCCATGTTTCAAACCCGTGATGTGGACAAACATTCAATATCTCTTTAAACCTCTACCAACATTAGTAAAGTGTTTCCCCCGACTCTTGTGTGAAAGTTGTGATTCTTCTCTTAACGGAGTTTGTCATGTGAGGGAGAAAGAATTTTTTCAGAAACTGTTCTTGTAAATCATCTCATATTCGGATGGATCATGACTTAAGGTTTTGCAGCCAAATTTTAGCTATCTATTAAAAAAAATACAAAATAAAAGAAAAAAATAAAATAAAAAGAAAGAAAAATTATTATTCTATCTACTAAATTATACTCCCAGTCAACGGCGCCAAAAAATTGACACGCTCAAAAATAGTTCTTTACTCAAAAGTATAAAAATATCGAAGTAATAAAATAACCCGGTAAGTCCGGGGTCGATTTACATGGAATAAATTTAGTAAAATAAAATAACACTCTGAGTAAAAATAAAAAAGTTTGATTTGTTTAAAGTGATTGAAAATTTTAAATTAAACTGCAACAATAAAATAAAATGTTGGGGCTATGTGATCCACTTTTAATATTTCAAATTTAGAAATCTTACATTTTTATAATAAATAAATTATCATTATTACCCAATTAATTTATTTTATAAATTAACTATGCCAAAACATTTAAAACCAGCCATAAAGGCAGTGGTAACTTTTGTCTATAACAAGTCCAGTTAGGTACTCAATTATGCCAAATAAATAAAACCAGCTATATATGCAGTAACAAAGTTTTTCAATAATTAATCCAGATTTAAATCAAATATTAATCATTAGATTACAATCTATATATTATAATATAAATAAGATTAATCTAATTTTTCATATTAAAAGCTTCACCCATTACCCCAACTGAGTGAAATTAGCTACTTATAATTTGAATAAAAGCACTCATAATTTTATTACTAAAAGAAAAGGAAATTACAAGAAAGCTTAGGAAAAATAAAACACACAAGAGCTAGAAATCCACAATTTTTCAGAGAAAACTATGGAATTCAGACTGTTTTTCTAAGGTGCTGAGCACTCAACACATTTTTCCTACAATTGCATCATGTAATTTTCAATTACAAATTACATGATTTGTTGTCATTTCCCACCTTTCTTTCTTTTTTCTTTTTCCTTATTTTTCTTCTTGTTTCTGTCTTTAATAATTATATATAATACACTTTGGATTTGTCATTAACTTCTACCTTGAAAAACTCATAATTAGAAACTTTTGTCAACAATAAAGTTGTAGATCTTTGAGTCTACTTTCATATGAAACTGGAATCACCTCAATCCGATATCGGAGTAAAATATTATGGCCAAAATACGAAAATTACGCATGGTTGGAATTTCTGAATTTGTACACTGTTAGAACGCCATTTCAAGTTTTTGGCCTCCAAAATCCAAATGTCATGTCTATTTTTCTAGTTATGCATCGAAAGTGTTATTTCACCTATATAAGAAATAAAATTCATAATAAAAATATATAAAACATAAATTTAATTATTATTTTACAAATATGTTACATTAAAGGAATTAATGAAACTACAAGTGTAAAATGATTAATTTTTCTTTTAATAAATATGTAATTTTTAGTGTTCATCAGCCCTCGCTTTTTTTTTTTAAACTCATTTACAACCAACAGGTTTAACTCCTTTAGGAAGTTCAACTAAGTCCCAGACTTGATTGTCATGCATAGAATCTATTTCGGATTTTATGGCTTCCTACCATTTTCCCGAATCAATATCCAATATCGCCTCTTTATATGTAGTCGGATCTGTTTCCTCCAAAAGGAGAACATCAAGGCTCGCATCATACGTTAAAAATAGTCTCTCAGGAAGCTTTGTTATTCTATTCGAATTAGGTAGAACCTATTTTGTAGATCCTTCACCTAATTATATCTATGGTTCCATCTCAGGTTCCTTAATGTTGTGATCAAATTCATCGAGTTCAAACTTTCTATAATTCTCACTTTCTTTCAAAAATTATTTTTCAAGAAAAGTGGTAAAACGAACAACAAATACATTTCGTTGTTCAGAATCTTATGATTGATATTCCAAAGAATTTTCAGGATATCCAATGAACCTATAGTTATACCCATTGGGTGCTAGTTTATCCTGCTGCGCATCTCTAATGTATGCATGATAACCCCAAATCTTTAAATATCTAAGACTTGAATTTCTATCGTACCATATTTGATATGGGGTCGTAGAAACAGCTTTCGATAGAACTTTGTTAAGTATGTGGGCAACAATAAGTAAAGCGTAACCTCTAAGGTAATATGGAAGATCTGTATAGCTCATCATAGATCCTACCATATCCAATAAAGTATGATTTCTCCACTCAGAAATACCATTGTGTTGATGAGTTCCTGGTTGGCTATATTGGGCGAGAATCTCACTCCCTTAAATAGCTTCTGAATTCATTGCTCATGAATTCACCACATTGATCTGATAGAAGGAAATTAATGAATTTTTCGATTTATTTTTATACTTCGTTTAGGAATATTTTGAACTTTTCAAATGTTTCTGGTTTATATCTCATCTAATAGACATATCCATATCTTGACTTATCATCCGTGAATATCACGAAGTATGTTGAACCATCATGAGCGGCATAATTTAATGGACCATACATACCACTCTGTATTTTCTCTAATAAATCTTCAGTACGGTGTCCAACACCAAGAAATGACGTCTTTGTCATTTTTCCTTGGATACATGACTCACAAATTGGATAAGGATCTAAGGTAATATCTTCAATCAAACTATCCCTAACTAATTTTGATAAGCGTCTAACACCTATGTGGCCTAATCTCATAGGTCATAATTAAGTATTATTTAATTCAGATCTCTTACTTGTATTTTCCTCTATATTTAAGACATTTCGATATGTTTCCAAAACATAGTGACCGTTAGATAAAGAACATTCAAATATCAAATAGTTATATTTATCATATAAACATAAAATATCATATTTAATGTTTATTTTATATCTCTCTTCATCCAATATCAGTAATGATATTATCTGTCTGATAAGAGAGAGTACATAATAATAGTCATGTAAAAATAATTTACATTCATTAAAGAGATCTAGAACACTCGTTCCTATGGCCTTGACATCCAATGTCTCGCAATTCCTAACTCTAACTTGGATCTCCCCTTTGTTCAGCCTTCTTTTAACCCCCATGACCTGCATGGAGTTGTAAATATGAGTGGGACAATCGGTGTCTAACACCGATCCAATATATGAATCTAAGACTAATGACATGTCAATAATAGGAAAAATATAAGCGTACATGAGGGTCCTGCATTTCCTTTTAACTCTGGACAATCTTTCTTCCATTATCCAGACTTCTTGCAGTGTAGACATACATCACGAGCTACATGCGGTCTTGCAGTTTTATACTTCTTGGAGTCTATAATTGATATCTTTTTATTTCTCATTTTGATTTTCTTCGATTTTCTTGAAGTATTTGAAGAACTTGATCCACCATGGAGGTAAAAAGTGAGATTGTCTTTCTTCAAATCTTGTTCCGTCGTGCGTAACATGTTATAAAGTTCTTCATAACTGGCTTGCATCGAATTCATATGAAAATTTAACATAAAGCCAGCGTAAGTGCCCGATAAAGAAGATAGAACTGTTCATCGATTATTATACCTTGTCGTTCCAACTATCGGATCTGGTCTATCATGTTTAAAACATGAATGTTAATCGCTCATCAATCCTTGAGCGTAGCATGGAACAATTCCTTAGATCTCCGATATATTTCAATTTTTTTATTTGCTTCGAAAAACTCATCGAGTGTTCTCATAATGCTTCAAGCATCAGGTACCTCTATGCACTGTCTGAGTAAATCTGGAACCATCGATCCTAACATGTAGGATTTCACCATTAGGTTATCATCCTTCCATTTTTCAAAAGTCTCACGCTCTTCGGGAGTGTAATCAGGATCGATTTCAATAGGCAATGGATTGATCATCATATAGTTCAACTTTTCTGACTCTAAGACAAGATGGATGTTCATTTCTCATTCAAAATAGTTCTCGGCTCCTTTCAATTTATAAGAATCCAAAAGTCGCGCTAATGGATTTGCGACAGCCATCTACAAGATAACAATTAAACACTTGCAGAAAATCTTTCATTTCATTATTAAAAAAATATTAATATGATTATAGATTTTAAATCTATTAGTGTCATCCCACTACTTTACGTAATTTCGTAATCTCCCATAGCGGAAAAATAAAAATTTGACTCTTAAAATTTCATAGCGGGAAGTGGATCCCATGACATTTACTCAAGCCTCATAATAATGACGGTATTGGCCTTCGTAAACTCATTAGGTAAACCTCAAAGGTCAATCACATTTATGTGACTCCTAAGTTTGGTCTTGAACCATTTCTTATCCTCACAATAATGACAGTATTAGATTAAGACGTGTTCCAGGTGTATACTTGTCAATGTCCACTAATGAGCTTGGTATGTATACCCTCACAATAATGAAGATATTAGGTGACTACGTTAACTCATCACGCTACATCTAATATTTTACCGGAGTGACCTACGTTCCAACCACTTATACCCTGACAATAATGACGATATTGGGTATAAGTAATAAGAACTCATGCATCTCCGTATTGATAAGACGGACATCCAATAATGCTCCAACATTATTAATATTATTACTTAAAAAAATAATCACCTAATCATGGGAGATTTATGACAATCAAGCCATTAACATGCTTGGATCAAAAAAATTAATTTAAACCATACAATACATATCCAATATGACTTATACATAATTAAATTAAAATTATAGAGGCATAGATTCAAAAACATGTCAAACATGCAACATGTGTTGTGTAGTTAAGACATGCGCTGATACCATTCTATTGGGGCAGATGTGGGACCCCAAGGGTCGGATCAACACCCCATATAGTGGAAGTAGGTCTAATCCATTGATATCATGGATATGTGTATTTTAAATTATTTTATATAATACTATATTTTGTTACAAGTCCTTAGGAAAAATGGGGACTAAATCGAAGTCCGGAAACTCCAGAACAGAGAAATGAAGTTTTAGCGCTCATTGGCAGTAGTTGTTGGTGTGTCGCGAGTCGCAACGCCCAATTTGTGAATGCTTCACTTCGTGGCGCACAAGGGTGAGTGTCGCGACGCTGGAGATCAGTGTTAGGGGTATGCATCGGTCGGTTCGGTTGGTTAATTCTTGATTTTTTAACCGAACCGAAATTTTTCGTTAAGTAAATGTGTAACCGATTTAACCATATTATGACACATAACCATTAACCAATTTAACCATTATATTTCGGTCGGTTTGGTTAATTCGGTTATTAACCAGTCCAACAAATATAAATTCATCAACTCAATATTCAAGCAATTTAACACAAATATAAATTCATATTCATCAAATTTAATATTTAACCCAATATTATGAAATTTTGGGTTTCTTAATGGCCAATAATTTAATATTTTTTGGTTTTAACAATTTATCTAACAATCAATCTATGAAATTTTGTTATTTACTTATTTAGGATTTTGAAGCATTTATATATTTCGGTTAATCGGTCGGTTCGGTTATACGAATCTCATAACCGTAACCGAACCAAATAACCAAAAAAGTTAAAAAATTTAACCGTAAAAACCGATTTAATCACAATAACCGAACCGTTATAAAAAATGGGTCGAAACGGTTCGGTTAATCGGTTAAAACCGATTAATGCACACCCTTAATCAGTGTCGCGACGCTCGCCCTGTGTAAAATATTGGCAGAGAGTATTTTTACCTTTAATCCAATTCTAAACACTTTCAATTTTCTCCAAACACTTCAATACACCTAAAATTCCAATTTTAACATCAATACAAATTATATAACAAACATACATGTATTCTAAATACATATGTGTATTATTTTGAATCAAAACACAAACCAAATTAGAATCCCACAATGAAGTGACTCATGAACAATTTTAGGTCACTCAAAGGTGGTCAATTGATTCTAAAATGGTAACCATAGCTCCAAGCTTTCATATAAAGTTCCAAACTCTAATTTTATGTTCCATGTTCAACATGAACATATTTGACCCAATTACAAGCATATTGTGTTTATGCTTCCAAAGCATCCATACAGAATTCATTAGCCTAATGTCAACTTCAAGCTATGAAAACATAACTTTAGAGAAGATCAAACTTACCTAGCAAGCTTTATTCTAGGATCCAATCTTCTTCTCCTTGTTGAAATGTTGTAGAGAATTTCCATAGCTAGCAAGCTTGATTTCAATATCTGATCTTCTTCTCCTTGTTGTTGTAGAGAACTTCCAAAACTTCTCTCATAAAAACTTTACTTAGGCTAATATCTTTAATTCTTGCTTGTTTTAGCTTTCTCAAGCTTGATTAAAAACTTGCTCAAGTTGCATTTTATAGCAAAACTTATACAATTTTTAATTAATAAAAGTTTTAATCAATTTTTATGTGGGCTTAATCCAATTTGTCCAAATATGTATAATTAGGTATGGCTAATCACTTTTGTCTACCATTTCGATTTAATCCAATTAAATCAAGAAAAAGTTTAATTAATGGATTAGTTGTATGTCTACCATTTTGATTTAACCCAATTAAATCAAGCCAAATACACCTATTATTACATATTTATAATTACCAAAATATCCTCCAATGATATAGATATTAATGAAATTATAATAAAGCACTCGTGTGATTTTGGATTAATCCAATTGGGTCAAAGTAAATAATTATTTTTATCCAATAATACATAATTATTTTAGTTGATAATTATAATATCAAATATTATTTAATATAAAAAATTATCGGCTACCCAAGTGCTCAACGAGTACACTTCATATTGTGGGACTCTCTAAGTCCAGACACATTCGTCATATAAGCCTAGCTTATATGTACGTAATTCGGCCACCTCCGAATTTGCGAAGAACACGAACGACCTTTTTGAACTATACAAGTTGAGGTCATCATATATGTTTAACAATCCCTCCGTCGTAGGCTATTTGAGTTGCGCTTAGGAAACATAGATTACACTGTCAAGTTTCTGAGGCGCACATCTCATGTCGACATGTCCACGATTCTTTACGACTAATCAAAACACCATTTTTGATATATGCGATCCATCCTAGGTGATCGGCTTTGGCCAAAGTCTTAAGAATCGTACTTACATACATGGATACCTAAACCCTTAATGGTACACATACATGATGACGAATCATATCTTGATACACACTGGATTAACGAGTGCATCAGTCCACACCCAACGAATATCTAGGGACCAGACCATGAAAGGTCTTTGACATATATGGCATCAAAGTGTGAAGGATCACACACAAAATCAATGTTGTCCTATAGTCAAATGATCTAATATGCTACTCGACTCAAGGAGAATCCTATTGATGATGGTGTGTACTTCCAAATATTAGAAATCACATATGAGTCATTCAGTATTCGCTCCAATGAATACTCACATGTCTATACAAGCTTCTTTTGCTTATGGTACATTAAGTTAAACCATTGGAACTTCAATTCCAATATACGACATGTGCTAGTATTTTAGGTTATAGGAATTCGACCAAATTTCAAAACTAATGACTATGAATATTTACTTTAAGAATAGTTTATAATAGTAATACTATCCCAATGTCGGACCATCCAGTGTCCAGTATTACTACATGACTATTATAAGGTCGATGTCATTCTCAACATATTTATATATATCAATCTAATATGCAAAATGACATTACCATTAATAAGGTTGAAATAAAAATATAATTATTTTATTAATAAATAATAAAATATAATGTACAATACATTATTCAGATTGGCGCTCCAAGAACCAACTCCAACAGACATTCATTTTGAGGCTTAAACACCCAAATGTTTTCTTTCAAGTTAGGTATAGGTTCTTTGGAGGATGCTCCTATCGAGAATTAAGCACCCTAAAATTTATCCTAGGATTTTTGGCAATTTAGATTTATCTTTTTTTTTTTGCCCTACTGGGCAATTAGCTCTGTAAGCCAAATTTATAGGGTATTTTACCCTTAATTATATGGAGGGTTCCTGGGTAACTCTGGCAAAGGTCCATTCTCAATTTCATTGAACTTTTTCGCATACATCAGTTGCATACATTATTTGCACACTTATGTACTTTAGTGTTTTGATTGGATTGTATTTCTGCCTATCGTAATAAGACTTTATGCATTTATAAGTTACAATGCACTTCAAAAATAAAATTTCTTGAGCTTAGAAATATTCCAAGTAGATGGAATGGAATGACTTTCTAGGATTTCCAGCACCTATACTCCTTTTCCTATGACTTTTGAGATATTGTAAGGACCTTCCCACGTCTCAGCAAGCTTTCCAGCGTTTGGTGCTATTTGAATATCAAGGGCTTCTCGGAAGACCAAATCACCTCAGAAAAACTTTATCACACTCTTGTTATACTGCTTCTCCAAACGTCTCTAGTATGATTCCAGATGAATAACTGCCACATCACGAATCTAATCTAATAGTTTAAGATATTCTTCTTGGGTTGTTTAGCTTTCATGGATTTCAACCAGTTTGCTTCCCAATGTTGGCACAATAGTTTATGTGGGTAAGATAACATCCATTCCATAGACAAGTAAGTAAGGAATTACCAGTAGGTCTTTACTTAGTTATCCTATAAGCCCATGACAAGTTGGGTAGTTATTTGAGCCACCTTCTTTTTCTATCTTCAAGCTTCTTTTTCAAGTTGTCGAAGATGGTTCGATTCGTAATCTCAGCTTGCCATTTGACTAGGGATAACTTCGGAATGAAAATCTCTGCTGAATTCCAATATCCCTACAGAAATATTCAAATACTGTTTTCTGGAATTATTTAACGTTATCTGTGTTCATAGTTCGTGAAAGGTCAAGCCTAGTGATGATTTTCTTCTTGAAGAACTTGACCATGTCATTTCCGGTAATACTCTAGTAAGCCTCTGCTTCCACTCACTTTATGAAGAAGTCTGTTGCCAACAACATGAATCTAACTCTACCAGTTGAAATTACTAGTAGGCCAACTATGCCCATCCTCTATTGAATGAATGGCCAAGGAGTTTCCATTGTTGCTAAGTCTTCTCCGGGGAGGTGGATCCTAGTGCCGTGTTTCTGGCACTTCTTTCACTTCTTTGCAAAACTCTCTGCCTAAAAAGTCAGGTTAAAACCAATTTAAATAATTACCAACCGACCAATATGGCGGTATCCTCGTTAAGTCAGGTTTTAACTAGTTTATATATTATAATTAAGGGAGATTAATCTAAATATTAGTAATAAAAGTTTTACCTTTTACCCCAGCAAAGGGGAGTTACCTCCTCATTACTGAAAAGTAAAAACTGAAAATTAAAGAAAGAAAAGTACTGTGCGTAAAAGTAAATTGCGGAAAGTAAAAACTGAAAAGTAAAGAAAAGAAAGTGCGAAAGCGGAAATTAATTACTGAAAGCTGTAAATAAACAAACAAAATACAATCTTCTTAGTATTCTTAAGGAATTCCTTAGAAGAAAGCATGAATTTACAAATGAAATGGCTTGGTATTTATAGGCAAAATTTTGCCTCCATCAAATCATCCACCAAATCCATTATTAATTGCTCCACTAATTGCTCCACCAAATCCATTATTAATTGCTCCACTAATTGCTTATCATTTTTGGTGGTGATTTGATAATTTTTATTATTTATTTATTAATTAATTTTTTACATTGAAAATGACTTTAATAATTACACACAACACACTTCTGGATGGTTCATCAATTTCGGGCATGAAATATTCCGAATTCGAAATTATTTTGTCTTTCAAAATTGTAGATCTTTGAGTCTTCTTTTATCTGGAACTTGAATCAGCTCAATCAAATATCAAAGTAAAACGTTATGCCCAAAATACGACAGATGCGCAAAACTGGAATTTCCAAAACTGCACTTCGTTAAAACGCCCTTTCAAGTTTCCAATATCCAAAATTAATATGTCAAGTCCAATTTTTGCCCTTATTGACCCACATTTCGTCCTAAATGAATCCCAATATTATTTTATCTACAAAATAAACTAAAACACATCAAAACGTTCATCAAACCCGAGAAACTAAACAAAATATTAAGTAAAAGGGGCGGTAAATATTGATATATTCCGCTCATCACACCCCCAAACCTAACATTTTTCTAGTCCTCGAGCAAAAAAACAAAATAAAATACAAGAAATAATTAAAATTAAACTAAGCCACTTTCGTAGGGATCACGATTGCATTTAGCATATGCAACAAGCCTTTAAACCCCTAGGTGTCCCTAGTGGACGAGTTATAGTCTCGTGAGGGCTTACATCAATGATACCCACAAACGTTTTACAAAAGTAAAAAGATAATAAAACTAATGCACACAAAATCAAAAAGACAAGAGAAAATAGAATAAAGAAGTTAGTGACTAATCAGGTGAAACTTCTACTCCAAGTTACTAGTTGTTTTCTTTCTTTCTAAATTACTGAATAAGTAAATTCTCGATTATATTTACCATTCTCCATATGCACAGCCAACAAAATATTAAACAACTAATTTTTGCCCACAACAGTCATAAGTGCAGTTGATAAGAGAGTAATATTTTTGTCCTAAAGTTTTATCAGAATTCACACCTTTTTGTAGCAATGGAATAATAATTTTTTTTATTTTTTTGATTTTTTCTTTGATTTTTGATTTTTTTTTTATTTATATACAATACATTCGTCTATGTAGTGAGTGTTGGGTCAGTGGCTCCCAAACCAGTTGGCTTTAGGGCACCAGGTGTTAAGACACCCCTACGGACTTAATTACTCAGACTTCAGATATATATATATATATATTTTGCAACATCCTTGATCCATGTAGCGAGTGTTGGGCCAGTGACTCCCAAACCAGTTGTCTTTAGGGCACTAGGTGTTAAAACACCCTTACAGACTTAATAACTCGGACCTCAGACGTTTTTTTTTACTCCATTGCTTTTTGAGATGCTTTCTCCAATTAAACTAGAGCACTGAATATTACAAACTTTTCAATTATAGCTCATGTCTGTATGTTACCATGCATGTTGATAATACCTGTCAACTGAGCATAAGAAGATCCATTTTAGTCCGTTTTATGGAGAATTCACAAATTAAATAATTTAAACTGAAATAAACAAAAATTAACTTATTCCGAAATAGGTTTAAGATACATCTCAGGAGTGAAAACTCATTACTCAGCTATCTCTTACCAATTTCACCTTTTTAGTCAAAATAAAAACACAAAAACGCAAAATATTTTTGTAATTTTTGAAAAAATTTCAATTTTTTTGTATTTTCGAAAAATTTGGACTAAAAATAAAAACAACACACAGACTAAAAACAAGGTACTGATCAACTAATTCCCTCCCCCAAACCTAAATGAGACATTGTCCCCAATGTCTTGAACAGTAGAAGAAGAGTTTAGAAGACAGTACCTGGTTAGCTGAAATTCTACACGAAAAGTTAAAAGTTAAGATCCAGATTAATCCAACGCCTCTTACCACGATCGTCTTCGGACCAATTTATCTTTGAAAGGATATGGTCAATTTGTGGTTCATAGGCTAAGAGTTGGTCTATTAGATCCGGAGCAGTTCTAGCAGTATAGTGGGGTTCTTTTAAAGGTTTTGACACGATCCATTTCTTCGGGCATCATCAAGAAACACACAAAGAAAATCATAAAATCCTTCAATGTTGTACAGTCCAAGCGGTTTCTGGTGTATGTTCAGGTTCGCCCAAGATCACACTGTAAAAATTTCCTCCAATGTGCGCAAGCTACCTGGTAAAGCAATAAAAGCATCAACACGGTTAATCATTTCTATCAATCGTTCAGACATACCTGGCACGATCAGTTCATCTACGTTTGATGGTCAATAAGATTTGCCTCCGCCAAGGGTTTTAGAATGATTCCCAAAACGTGACTGCCTCTTTCCTGTACGGCTTTTGAAACGATCCCCATAAGTCTAAGATTGCATCCGCCATATACTAAGTGCATATTCCTTGCAGCTAATACTCGACCCAATTCATGTGCTGCTTCTACGTATTGTGGCTTAACACCAACACTAGTACCACAAAACACACAGATGTTTTCAACTCTTCTTCTTAAAATGGCTTCCATGTTTTACTCTGGATGTCTTCAAAAGTGCAATGATGAGTTGAATTTATAACACCTGAAAATGGTGAGTAAAATAATAGCACTAGTACCTGCCAAATGACAATTATTAGTTAATAGTAAAATAAATCGTAATAGTCAAAAAAGTATGGATCATGTCGGAGAAAATAAAAGAAAACAACAAAACAAATTACAATTATTAGGAAAAGACAAAGAGATATAATATTTACAAGAAAAGTTGCGGCTTGATTGACGTCTATGCGTCAGAGACAAGCTTCCCATCCAATTTTCTTATAAATTGGCAAACATGGTCTTTTTGAGTCAGATTCCCAAGACTTAACTGTTGTCTTTCTTTTTGAAATTGTGCATATAGCACACGAATTTCGTGATACACATATCCACTGGGATGAGTCTCAAGAGTTTTAGATATATCATCCAAAGACTCCTTACTCAAGGCATCCCTAGTGAAATTAATCTTATCTTCGCGGTTATCAGACACCATTCCTAAAGAACGACAACGAGTATCACAAAACATACGAGCACATTTATAACAACAACATTCTTTTGGCTCTTCTCTTTTTAGCATATGTGCCTTCCTAAACCCCAGACAGATGTGAAATAAAAGAGTCAGAAGACTCACCTGCCAATCGGACCCGTGCTTCAATAATCCAACGAATATCAGTAGGAATACCTTTGATTATCAGTAGTCTCATCCATTCCAAGTGAGCTTTGTAGACTTTCATCAGAGATTTTAGGGAGAGAAGGAAATTGCTTGCGAAGATTGCGAGAGCTCTTCCATCGTGAAATGACTTTACCTGCAAAAATTAAACACACAAAATAAAACACACCAGATCACAATATATACAAAATTGCATGGGTTGCCTCCCCTCGAGCGCTAAGTTTAACGTCGATAGCTAGACGTGACTTCACGAACGTTAGGCTGGATCTGAAAGTGTGACACTTTCTTTTTGTCGCTCAAACGATTCTCCCCAGTAGTGCTTGACACGCTTGTTTTTAACCTTGAAAGTTTTGTTGGAGTCATGATCATGTATCTTAACGACTCTATCTGGTAAAACTTTGGTGATCACAAATGGACTTGACCACCGTGATTTTGGCTTCCATGGAAGAATTTCACCCTTGGATTTGTTTAACAGTACATTCTGCCCTGGTTCCAGTTGTATGCGCACTAACTTCTCATCATGTCTCTTCTTGGCCTTTTCTTTGTACAATTTGGCATCCTCAAAAGCCTGATTGTGAAATTCTTCCAATTCGTTGAGCTGGTGGAACTTTTTCTCTTATGTTGCTTGTAGTGCAAGAATTGGCTTTTTCAGTGCAAAAAACGCTTTATCTTCAGGCTCCACAGCAATGACATGTTTTAAGTTTGTCAGTAGAACTTTGCATTGCATTGGAGTTCTGAATGGTACCGTGTATCACAGCAAGTCTGAAACATTCCTCATTCTTTTCATCATCTGGGAAATTCATGGCCTTGAAAACATTGAATGTTACCTCTTGGTCATGTACCCTCATGGTTAATTCTCCTTTTTGTACATCAATAATGGTTCGACCTGTAGCCAAGAATGTCTCCCGAGGATGATTGGCACGTCTGCGTCTTCCTCCATATCAAGGACAATAAAATCTCTGCTGGGAAATAAATTTTTCAACCTTGACAAGCACATCCCCAACTACGCCTCTTGAAATTCGAGTGTTCTATCATCAAGTTGTAGAGAGACTGAAGTTGGCATTGTTTCTCCAATCTGTAATTTCCTGAAAATAGTAAAAGGCATCAAGTTAACACTTGCACCTAAATCACATAAAGCCTTACCGATATAGTGTTCTCCAATGGTTCATGGGACAGTGAAACTGCCAGGATCTTTCAATTTCGGGGGAAGTTTCCTCTGAATAATGGCACTGCATTCTTCCATCAATGTTACTGTCTCGTAGTCTCCCAATCTCCGTTTTCATGAAAGAATATCTTTCATGAATTTAACATAGCTGGGCATTTCTTCCAACGCTTCTGCGAATGGGATGTTGATATGCAGCTTTTTGAACACCTCTAGGAATCGAGCAAACTGCTTATCCAGTTTGTTTTTCTGAAGTCGCTGTGGAAAAGGTGGAGGTGGAGTGATTCTTTCTGATTCTTTTTCCTTTGATTCTTTTTCCTCCATCTGTTGTTCTGGTTCTTTTGGAACTTCTTCTTTGGATACCTTGATTCCAACATCTTTGTTGATTTTAGTACCGCTTTTCAAAGTAATGGCTTGACATTAATCCTTCCCTCGGTTCCTTGGATTTGGTTCTGTGTTGCTGGGAAGATTACCTGACGGTCTGTAACTTTGAGCATTAGCCAGTTGTCTGATTTGATTCTCCAGTGCTTTGATGGAAGCAGATTGGCTCTGAAAGATAGCATCATATGCTGCTTGTTGCTTTTTGAACATCTCTGCAATCCATTCTTTCATTTCTGGTTCTTTTTCATGTTCCTGGCATTTGTTATGTTGTTGAAATCCTGGTGGTGGATAGTTCTGATGTTGCAATCCAGGTGGTGGATTGTCTGTTGTCCTGAATTATTACTCCATGAAAAATTGGGATGATTCCTCCACCCTGTGTTGCAGGTGTTGGAATATGGATTGTTCCCCTATCTGTTGAAATTATTGACATAACTCACTGTCTCTTCAAGTTGGTTTGGTTCTGGTGCTCCTCCATATCGTGAACTTATGGATCCAGTGTTGAGAGTCTCCATGAATTTGCATATCTGATCCAGCTTGGCGTTGACTGCTGTATTGGCTCCACTTTCATAAATTCCTGCAATTCTTTGGATCATGCTCCTTTCTGTTGGTCACAAGGAATTGTTGTTGGCCATTCTTCGATTAGGTCCCAGGCTTGATCTTCTCCTTTTTCCATTAAAGCTCCTCCAGCAGTAACATCGATTGTGGTTCTCATCAGTCCAGAAAGTCCATTATAGAAGGTTTGGACTTGAAGCCATTTTGGAATTTCATGGTGAGGACTTCTCCGGAGCAAATCTTTGTATCTTTCCCAAGCTTCGTAGAGAGTTTCCGAGTCCTGTTGCACAAAGGATGTGATGTCATTCCTCAGCTTTCTAATTCTGTCTGGTGGAAAGTACTTTGCAAGAAATTGGTGGCTAAAGTGTTCCAAGTTGTGATGGAACCTGCTGGTAGTGACTGTAGCCAAGCTTTAGCTCTGTCTTTCAAGGAGTATGGGAAAATACGCAGTCTCATTGCTTCTTCAGCTTCTCGGTTGTAATTGAAAGTGCCGCAAACTTCCAGAAAGCTGTTGATGTGGGCATTAGGATCTTCAGTTGCATTCCCCCCAAACTGAACTGACTGTTGAATCATTTGAATACATGTTTTGATGTCACCTGCATTTGCTGGTAAGGGAGGAAGTACATACATGAAATGAGTCTGTCAACCACCGGAATGGTTCTGTCTCGATTGGGAATTGGTGGTGCAACCTCCAAAGGTTCAGGTTCCATGTTGACTAAAGCTTATTGGCCTTCTCGCCTTCCCTTCTCAACTGTCTGATGGTTCTTTCAATTTCTGGGTCAAGCGGTCGGAGTTCAAAGCTTCTGGTTCGTCTCATGAAGGATCTGAGAACCTGAAACACAAGGAAAACAAAAACAATAAGTAAAAAGAAATTAGATACAAGGAAAGGTATCTAACCTCTAAACTAATAGTGAAAGATAAATAAGTCCCCGGCAACGGCGCCAAAAACTTGACCGCGTAAACACACACGTATAACGCAAGCGTACGTATCATTCAAGTAGTATAAAAAGTATCGATCCCACGAGGACTTAATACCTAATCTAGTAATTTTATGAGGTCAAATGATTACTAGTATCTAACAGGTTGATTGATTGATTTGAAATGGTGATGATTCTAAATTTAAAAACAAGTAAATAAAATTACACAAAAGTAGGTTAAGAAAATTCAATATTAAAAACTATCTAGGATTGTGAATCTTTCTAATATCTTTTAAAAGATGAAGTGGTTATTTCATGGTTGTGTAATAAATCGGTTTACTAACCTGGAACACTAAATTATGCAAAAGCCTATGTCGATGGTCAGACCCAAATACCCAGTTTAACCCAATTGAGCCATATGTCTATGTCAACCAAATTATCTGGATTCATTAAGTTTAAGTTCAAATTATGGCTACCCCCGCTCGACAGGTATATGTCTATCCTGTAAGGAAATCTATTAAAGGGTTATATATCCTCAAGGAAGATCGTGGGCTATTAAGTCTAAGGCTAAAACCTAAAATTCCTTTGTCACGTTTATTTTAGATTTACCACATCAATCTTATTCGTGATCAGACAACAAGAAGCATTAAGCTTAAGACTTAATAAGTAAACTTTAAATTACCCAAACTGTAAAATAACCCATTATAAACCGGTGATATTAGAATTCATCACACCCCTAGATAACTAACTTAGTTACGACACATAACTAGGTCTAGTAAAATTTTAATAAAATAAAAGACATAAAGAAAAATGCTGAAAAGTAAATTGTTGAAAAGTAAATGACGGAAGTAAATGCTGAAATTAAATACTGAAATTAAATGCTGAAAAGTAAATGTGAAAGTAAATTACTGAAAAGTAAAGGCTGAAAGTAAATTACTGAAATTAATTACTGAAAAGTAAATGCTGAAAGTAAATTGCTGATGAAAGTAAATAAAGTAAAAGTACAATAAAAGAAAATGTTGAGGTAAAAGGATCCACTTTTATTACTTATATTTTAGATATCTCCCTTAATATAATATATTAATTTTGCATGATAATTACCAACCAGCCATATAGGCGGTATCCAGATTAAGTCAAATTAATAATTAATTATCAACCGACCAATCAAGCGGTATCCAGTTTAGTCAGGTTAAAACCAATTTAAATAATTACCAACCGACCAATATAGGCGGTATCCTCATTAAGTCAGGTTTTAACTAGTTTATATATTATAATTAAGGGATATTAATCTAAATATTAGTAATAAAATTTTTACCTTTTACCCCAGCAATGGGAGTTACCTCCTCATTACTGAAAAGTAAAAACTGAAATTAAAGAAAGAAAGTATTGTGCGTAAAAGTAAAAAGTAAATGCAGAAGTAAAAACTGAAAAGTAATGAAAAGAAAGTGCGAAAGCGGAAATTAATTACTGAAAGCTGTAAATAAACAAACAAGATACAATCTTCTTAGTATTCTTAAGGAATTCCTTAGAAGAAAGTATGAATTTACAAATGAAATGGCTTGGTATTTATAGGCAAAATTTTGCCTCCATCAAATCATCCACCAAATCCATTATTAATTGCTCCACTAATTGCTCCACCAAATCCATTATTAATTGCTCCACTAATTGCTTATCATTTTTGGTGGTGATTTGATAATTTTTATTATTTATTTATTAATTAATTTTTTACATTGAAAATGACTTTAATAATTACACACAACACACTTCTGGATGGTTCATCAATTTCGGGCATGAAATATTCCGAATTCGAAATTATTTTGTCTTTCAAAATTGTAGATCTTTGAGTCTTCTTTTATCTGGAACTTGAATCAGCTTAATCCAATATCGGATTAAAACGTTATACCCAAAATAAGACAGATGCGTAAAATTGGAATTTCCAAACTGCACTTCGTTAAAACGCCGTTTCAAGTTTCCAATCTCCAAAATTAATATGTCAAGTCCAATTTTTGCCCTTATTTGACCCACATTTCGTCCTAAATGATTTCATTGTGTCCCAATATTATTTTATCTGCAAAATAAACTAAAACACATCAAAACGTTCATCAAACCGACCGAGAAACTAAAAAAATATTAAGTAAAAGGGGCGATAAATATTGATATATTTTCCGCTCATCAACAATATCTTTTAGATTAATGCTATATCCGACGGGCTTCATTTCTATATCTGGAAGTACCTAATTCTGTAAGTAAGAAATATATAAGTTCATCCAAGAATTATCTAAAATCACACTCATAACTTCTAGCTCTTATTATGAAATTGATGGTTCATGCAAAGTTAAGATGTAAGTTTCTCTCCAAAATATCCTCATGGCACCAGAGGCCAATGTTGCCAAGCAGTCTGCCTCCAAGTTCTCGACTCAGGGGATCTGACAAATCTAAAAACTTTCAAATGATGTGGACAAATGCTTTGTCGGACTTAAAATAATTCTCCATTTGTTTTTCTTTGGTCAGGAAATCCATATGCCATTGTGATAACACTAAAGCTGAAACATTGTAAACATTTATCTCTTTTACACATAGGCCTTTCGCAAGCCTAATTCCTGTTATTAAGGCTTCATACTCAGCTTCATTGTTGGTAACTAGGAATAATATCTTAGCAGCCTCTTCTATCACTAAGCCCTCCAAACTAACCAGGTACAAGCCAATCTCAGCTCCAGAATAATTGCTTGACCCGTCAACATACAGCTTCCATACTTCATCATTCTCTTGCTAACAAATGTTATTTGTTGAATGACTTGTATTAGGAAGGTTAACTTTAGGTAGCTTCTTTGGAATATTTCTTATTCTACTAATGACTTATAAACAAAGTTCCTAAGTTGAGTTTAAATCATATACATATTTTTGCTTAAATTGTGTTCCCTTCCTCAATGTTATTTCTGGCGATTTGGTTCTAATTACAGTTCATATTTTGTCTTGTATCTTCTAGTGTCATAACTCGGATACTCACAAACTTGTAAATTCCATTCTTGTCCAATGACCGTTTATGTAACTTATAGCTTGAATTTTCACCCACTGTACTAAATGTAGCATTATAGTAACTTATCTTTTCATTTTCATACTATACTACACATGTGCCAAAAGCAACCTTGAAGTGAACTTATCTCCTCGGTTATAATACTAAAAAGTCTTGTTGTTACACATTTTTGTCATTGTTCATTCAATATTCTCTACTATTATCACCGAGCCTGGACAATTTCTCTTCTAAAACCCTTGACTTATTGACCTTCTTAATTTCTTTTTGATTTCCCTCTATACCCAGAAGTTTCGTGATATGTGTCACTGTTTCCTTACCAGAAGAATATCATCTGTACAAATCTCTAGCCATGTCTAACGCTATAACTTTATATCCTCATTACTACTAAACTAGTATTTTATCTATTCATTAGGGGTGGCAGAAAAGCCCGAAGTCCCCGGGCCGGGCCAAAAAAAAACATAAATATATATATATATATATATAATATATATATATATATATATATATATAATATATATATATAATATATATATATGTTTGTACCATTTTTATTTGTTTTAGCATTTAAATTGTTAATTTATCAATGACACTTGTGATTTATTTATAAATTGTCTTTGTATATAGTGTAAATGTATTTTATATTTACATATTTTTTTTTTTTAAAATTCAGGCCCAAAAAAAGCCGGGGCCCGGGCTTTTTTTTTGTTGGCCGGGCTCAGGCCGGGCTTGTTAAAGCCCGGGCCCGGCCCGGCCCGTTGCCACCCTTACTATTTATCGCTTCATCAAAACAATTTTTGTTTTAAATCTTTATTTTGGATATATTCTTCTTCTATTCTACTCTTGTATTGTATTCAAAAGCTTTATATTTCGATTTCCTTTCACTACACATGCACTTGATTCTAGGAATATCTCAAGACGAACATCAAGGTCCATCTTTATTGTCGTTATCTAACGAGGATTGGGAGGGCGGGGCTTGTCATGGAGCTTTCTGGTTGCGGTGCCTTCACTAATTACCTGTGCTGCGATTGCATGTGCTGCTTATCCATGAGCTTATGACTCTCTTATCTGCTTACCTAGTGTTAACTCCCAGACTAAGGTACTTCTGCTAAAGCCATCTGAATTATCTCTTTCAGTTTTACCCATAACTTACCTCTGGTTATTAACCATATTACTTCCTACTAAAAATCTTTATAAGGCTCATGCTATCTAAAACTCCTACCGTACTCCTACTGTTATCATGTCTTTCTAAATTTTGCTTTGTTACTTGACTTTCCTCTTTATCTTGTCTTCTTGGATCTCTTATGTCTGCACTTCCTTGGAAACTATATATATTAATACATGTTACGGCATTGCTACCAATTCCTTGGCTTGGATACTACACTTTTTATTAATTTTGAATAAGTTGGGTGTCTAAGTTTATGGGAAACTCTGTATGAGTCAGGTATCTCACCTTTGTACTGCTATACGTTGCTTACTTTAATTCCTTACTCTTTTGGAATCTTTTACTTTCTTGGGGTTTATCTGTTTCTTTGTTCAACTATCTAGTCATTTCATAATTCGTTCATCCTAGCACGCGCCCTTACTTATTCAAATCCTTGCTAAGCTCAAAGTCGAGGGGTATACACATGCTCCCCATTCCTGATTGAGTGACCATATACTTACTGAAGTAAGGTACTGGAAGGAAGATTTATCATTCATACTACTAGGAACTGTTTGTACTAATTCATGGCTTACGATTTCCTAATCTTGATTAATCACTCCGAGATCTTCACTTACGTTGCTGTTTCCAAGATACATTATCTATATCACTATATGTACTGAATTATCTTGTTATTTTCTGTTTCCTTTTTACTGTTTTTATAATCTATCTCTTGGCTATAAGCCATACTACTAAGGCTAATGATGGTTTCTTCTTTTGGTTGCTTCTAGATTTCTGCTCTCCACTCTAGCTATAAACTGGAGCTTTGCTACCTAGTCTTCTTGTCCACACTGGTACTCCTTATTAAATCCTAAGTCTCTTCTATCTCATAATTTTGTCCCTTTGGACTTATGTAGACTTCTACTAGTATTGATCTGATTATGGATTTATTCATAGTACTGGAATCTTGTCAACTTTGACTTATGTCAAATTCTTTCTCTTTTACCCTTAAATCCTTATCGTTTACTTTCTAGATAAACCACTCTTCAAGATCTGCTGTCATTTCTCAAAATATAGTATTATGGGTATTGGGTTTCTTTACGATTACTTTATCTAAGTTGATTAAGAATGGGGGAGGAATTCCATATATCAATAGATATCAGCTTCCTTGTTCTGTTACTCTTATATCCTGATATGGTCTATTATTAATTAACTATGTCGGGGAAGCTTCCTTAACCAGTATAACTAAGGGATGAAATTTTTAGATAGATCAAGGCTTGTTTATTGGATCCTTAGGTTTAGACAACTAAGCATTTCTATTAATGACCTCCATTTATCTGCTTATTGGCCTAATTTGAAAATCTGGAATTCTCTAAATTCTTTTTGGCATCTCATATTCGTTGGAACCACCATATCCATTTCTGGTTCTTTTCCTCATTTATGCTTCTTACTATTCTTTGATATTCGAGTTACTTGCTATCTATACAGGATATTCATTATCTATAGGTTTAACTTGAAGGAACTTCTTAAGGAAGAAAGGATTATTATAGAAAATAAGAAACCTTATATAGGTCTATTTGGCATTCTTTCTCTTACCCAAGCTTACTATATTCCTTCTTACTGTAACAAGTTATGGTATTCTCTTTATCATCTGCTTCTGTATTTTTTTCATTTACAGTCTCTGGTTACTTGAACAGCTATGTATCTTTGCTTACTTTCCTTCTTATCATTCTCTTTCTCTTCATGCTTTCCTGGGTGGGTATCCTTAGAACTTTTCTATTTATTTCTATCTCTTTACCTTTTTGTCTCTGGCTGTTTAAGCTTCTATGTATCTTTTCTTCCTTTCTTATAGCTTTATATTCCCACTCCACTAAGTAACTATTCTTAGTACTTGTATTTACTAGGTTCATGGCTTAACTAAATTTTATATTGATAATTTCGAATAATCATGGAATGATTCCTAATCTAGAGTAGGAATTAGAGTTACTTATTGAGAAGTAGCTTAGGTATCCTGGGGAATGCTTACTAACCTATCTATGAAGCTTGAGAAAGTGCTCGAGGATCAGATACTGGAGAGGTAGTACCTCGTATACGGGTATCCCGGACATACTGCGTATACCAGACCCCAACACTCTGCCCACTGCAGTCACTGACTCCCTAGACTATGCTCTAATACCATCTTTGTAACATCCCCAATCCGGGAGATATTACTGGTAGGGAATAGGTCGTATTATCCCCTTGAGCCTATGACTATATGTCTAAAATCATCATAACTGAACTAATCTCAAATGACCTTCTCATGCATATGGACCATTGTCCCAACTCAGCAATATGAAATGCATCTCAAATACTCATATAGTGTACTCGTTAATACTACGCATCACAACTCTGATAATATGCACATTATCACATTTCAATAACTCATTCAATATAGTACATGACAAACAACTTTTATTTTGATACTGACAATACTGGAACTCTAAACATACTCTGGTGGACTCAGACCCTCTAGTGACTGCCATCAGTATCCATCATCCTGAGCTCGTCCTCCATGATCCTGCAAAAATAAAACACTGGGAGGGGGTTAGATCGTTCGAACGATCTAAGTGAATGAATGATATAACATGAAAACTGAAATACTTTTATGAAAACGTTTGGTTTTAAATCCATAACTCGGAAATAGCTTAATATGAAAAAGTCTTTTCTGGTTTGAAAACTCTCAACTTTTCACTAAAAATCCATTCTGAAAACTCTTTGTAAAACTTATCTTTGCTGAAAGTCTCTTCATTAACTAAAAACAACTTTTTTCTTACTAGAAATCTTTTCAAAAACCTGCTTTTCTAGAAATCTCTTATAAACTGCTTTCTTTGAAAACTTTATTCCTAGAAAACCTTTCTCTGTAACTTTTTTTGAAAATTGTATCTGAAGTCTGTTTCTAAAAATTGATCTCTGTCTCTGAAATTCTGACGTATGGGGGCGTTACGTATCGCTGTCCCCTCATACGCCTAACTAGAGCTAAGAGTGCAAATCCATGACTTTAGGGCGTTACATATAGTCGTCCCCCAAAGCATGCCACTCATGTCTCTTAAACTAGTGGTCTTGGGGCGTTACGTATCGCTGTCCCCCAAGCCACTGAACTAGAACTGGGGGTACAGATCTATGTTACCCTCCAAGTTCTTAAAATATGATCTAGGGGCATCTGTCATCCCTAGTCCTGAACTAAGATCTAAGGACATTAAGTATCTTCGTCCCTCAGTCCTCTACATGTGCACATGTTATCCGTCAATTCCATGTCTGTAACAAGTTACATACTGAGGTGGGTTTTTCCCTCATGCCTAGAAAACCATAAATCTCATGTTTGAAAACTTTCTTATCTCAAACATGACTTAAACATAAACTTTCATGTAATAATTGTAATAAAATCATCTAACACCCTAATGCGTAAAAATAAGTCTGTTACGGAAAATAGCATAATGAGAATCAGTTTAAAAGGAGAGTGTTCACTCAATGGTTTTGGAATCTACCTATTACTTCTTCGCTCGTTTAAGGAATTTACGGCTCCTGGGATGATCTAAAATCGATAACCTAATCAGAAAATAATTTGCTAAAAATGCTTGAAACTATTATCACTATATGACATATTATGCTTATGTCATGGCAAATTGTGTGTAAAAGAGTCGATACGAGATCCTAAGGATGGCCCCTAACATCCTGAGTTGAAACGAAAATATTTAGAAATTATTCTTGCCTCACGTTGCGACGTTGTGCTTGTCGCATCACGACGCACACCGGAACAGACCCGAGGCATAGCCTCTATTTTGTATGCATCGCGACGCTAGATGATTAGCGTCGCGACGCCAAGCCATTTCCAGGGCCAAATTTCACTTTTCAAAGGCATACTCAAGCAATATGTACTCCATCACCCCACACCATCACATAAGCAATTTTCTAAGCTTAACATGAATTAAACTCACCTTATATGATCTACTCAAGCCCCAACTATTTTCTAAAGACATTTATCCCCAATCCATAACTTCCCAACACATCCACACACGTATCGGCCTCATCCAATGCTAATATTATCACTACACTTCTCAAAATACATACCAATAAATTAAACAAAGTTAATTAAGCAAACTCAAACTCTAGGGTATGATGGGTCCAAATTTGGGGGCTTAAGTCTCTTGTTCAAATTGAAAAATAAATGATAGAGTGAGAGTTAGAAGCTTACCTTGTGTTCTTGAAGCTTGAAACAATCACCATTCATCAAGATTTAATATGAGAAAGAAGAGACCAAGGCTCAAGTTTTTTATCTCCATTTTTGTTTTTGAAAGAGATGAATGAATAATGCCTAATTTATAGGCAAAAAGGACTGATTTTTTTAAAGAAGTAAATGGCTAAGATTTGGCCACATCATCACATTCTAGTCTTTTCCTGAAATATATTATAGCATCCGTAAAAATCGTGATTTTGGACTTATTTCGGGTTCGAATTTGGAAAAATGCCCAACGTGAAAATTGTATCTCTCGGTCTTAGATTTCCAGAGATATAAAATTCATAAAAATTGGAGATCATATGAAAAGGTTACAGCCGATTACTAAAAATTATTCGAGGTGGAACCTAAACTAAGTTTCGCGTCAAAATTTCAAGGAATATTCTGAATATCCCAAATTCCATTATATGAGCACGTACTTACTTGAACATGATTTAAATTAATTATTATGCCTCTGAATTATAATAGTCGTCAGGCTCTGGTACGGTACAAGTCGTCAGGTTCACCAGATATTACAGGAGGGGACAACTTCCATATTGCGAATCAACTGCCTACCGACTATGGCATTGTACGTTGAGGGTGCATCAACCACTAAGAAGTTTAAGTACACTATCTTCTCACTTGCAGTCACGGGCATAAAAATTATGCATCTTGCATTAAGACTTGTTCCTTCAAAGGCAATGAGAGGTGCATGACAGAGATGTAAATCTTATTGCTTCATCTTCCAAAATGTATCCCCAAATAAAATATCAGCACTGCTTCCGCCATCAACTAAAAAAAAATGGTGTACTTTATGCTTCCAATCAGAAAATAAACATTGGGTCTACGTGAGGAAAATCCACATCGACAAAGTCTTTCTTTGTGAATACGATTGGGTATTTTACCCTTAATTATAATAGTTGTTCCTAGAGCCTCTTTTACTCTGGACCTCTTCGCTTGTGAGGCTTTTCTATGTTACGCCCTCCAAGGTTCTCCGGACTCACTATAAGTTGGCCTCCCATGAAATGTGCAGGCATGTCCTGGCTTAATCTTTAATTCTGAAAATTGGGCAGCCACTTTATCCACCATGAGTCTTCCCCGATGGCTTATCATCGCAATCTCCACTATGGCGCATTCATCTTCCGTTGCACTCGGTCCCGCCTCCTATGAACTATCTTGACTCCCGGATGGCCCATCAACCTGCCTATACTGCTGTAGTTGGTCATTGATGAGTGGTATTTATATCACTATTTCACACTCATTTGACCTAATGTTTTGTATTGTTTCTCGAGATTTATGAACGTTTTGATGTGTTTTGTTGTTATTTTGCAGATAAATAAAGTTTGGACAGCACTGGAAGCAATTTGGGACAAAACCGGACAAAAATGCGTCAATAGGAAAAATTCCTTCTTCTGCGCGTCGCGACGCTGGAGCCTTGCGCGCCGCGACGTCCAGCCTGCGCCGAAGTTGCTAAAATGCGCCATGGTCAACCGGTCAACAATTTGAAAAGTTTGACTTTGCTAACGTGCGCCGTGCCACGTGTCACCATCACAACGGACTTGCTAACGTGCGCCGGATGCCACGTGTCACCCATCCAACGGTGCCGACAGTTGCCGACAGTGACGTCAGCATGACGTCAGCAATGACGTCATGAACAGTGCCACATCATCAGTCTGACGTAAGTGATGACGTCATGAACAGTGCCACATCATCGGATCTCTTTGCCGCCTCGCCACGTGTCAAGCCAGGATTGTGCCACGTTTCACTGTAGCGCGCGTCGCGACGCGGGACGAGAGGCGCGACGCTCGAACCTTACCGACGCCTATAAATTGAGCACCCGATTTCAGAAATTTGTATCCCATCCTCTCTCTTCAAATCCTTCTAAAGAGAGAGTTTCTCTCTAAACTCTTTTAGTTTTTACTTTTTTTTAGTTTTGTAAATAATTTTAATTACTTTTTGTAATAATAGTAATTTAATTTTTACTTTTTACTTTCTTTTACAGTTTTTACTATTTACTATTTACTTTTTACAGTTTTTACTATTTACCGTGAGTGATGAGGTAATTTCCTTATGTTCGGGTGAAAGGTAATTTCTTTTACTATTACTATTTAGATTAATCTCCCTTAAAAATAATATATTTACTATTTAAATTGGACTTAATCAGGATACCGCCAGATTGGTCGGTGGGTAATAAAACATATATTCCGCCTTTATGGCTGGTTATTTTGGTTCCGCCTTTATGGCTGGTGGTTATTTTGGTTCCGCCTTTATGGCTGGTTATTTTGGTTCCGCCTTTATGGCTGGTTGATATTAATCACAAGTTTTTATATTATTTTAATGGGAGATATCTAAATAAGTAGTAGTAGAAATAATTCCTTTACCCTAACATTTTATTTTATTTTACTTTTCAGTATTTTTATTTTATGTCTTTTATTTTTATGTTTTTATTAGTCCTAGTTATGACTTTTAATATCACTAGTTTATAAGGGATTATTTTATAGTTTGGGTAATTTATAAGTTTACTTATTAAGTCTTAAGCTTAATGCTTCTTATTGTCTGATCACCAATAAGATTGAAATGGTAAATCTAAAATGAACTAGACATAGGGATTTTAGGTTTCAGCCTTAGACTTAATAGCCCACGATCTTCTTTGAGGATAGATAACCCTTTAATAGATTTCCTTACAGGATAGGAATATACCTGTAGGGCGGGGGTAGCCATAATTGGAACTTAGACTTAATGAATCCAGGTAATGTGGTTGACATAGGAATATGGTTCAATTGGGTTATACTGGGTATTTGTAGTTGACCATCGGAATAGGCTTTTACATAATTTAGTGTTCCAGGTTAGTAAACAGATTTATTACACAAACATAAAATAATCACTTCATCTTTTAAATGATATTAAAAGAAATCACAACCTTATATCTTTGTATCTTTTATTTTCCTTAGTATTTTCTTTTATCTTTTTATTTATTTATTTAGCAAATCTTCAATCAACCAAATCAATCAAGCAATCAATTCCATTCTCCCTTTAATTAGATATTTGTAAATAAATAGATTCAACAATTAATAACAACAGTAGGAATTAAGTCCTCGTGGGATCGATATTTTTATACTACTTGAACGATACGTGCGCTTGCGTTATACGTGTGTGTTTACGCCGGTCAAGTTTTTGGCGCCGTTGCCGGAGACTTATTTTTCTTGAGTTATTAATTTTGAAGCTATCTAATTTACTTGTATCTAATTTTCTTTATTTTTATCTGTAATTTTTATTTCTTTCTTTTAATTTCAGGTGACTTACAAATGGAACACTACTGGGAGATTGAGAGACTACGTGCTTCACAAGAAGATATACCCCAAATCTGGGAGCAACAGTCCGGTTTTCTGAGGCCTGTTGTCGAGCCCAATGATTATCACTGGATGCCAGAACCAAGCAATACTACATTTGTTCATCAGAACGAAATGGGGAGATGTGTGATTTGTGATAGTAACCACCCGAGCGATCAATGTATATATCGATCAGAGTGGGAGAATTTCTGGAGACAATCATGCTATGAAGAGCCATCACATTTCACAGAACCACATTTTCCATCTTATCCACCATCTATCTTTGATCTTCATCAACAACCAGAACCATCAGAAGAAGATCAATTAATTCACATGTTCAAGGAACAAGCAGCTCAATTTGATGCACAAGTTCAGAGTAACACAGAATCCATACAGAGAATGACAGATCAGATCAGACAATTCACAGAAAATCAGAACTATATACTTCAAGAACCAGTTCCAGATGACACTGATGAAGCCTTCAAATACCAATCATTTCACAATGACATTTCAACAGAGGAGGAGGCTGAGCAGTATCAACAACCAGAGGTAGCAGTTCAGGAACCCGAACTGGCAAAGTCTCGATTTGACTATTATTATTCCGACTCTGACGAGGAGGAAGCTGATCCATTTATACCAATTGCACCAACAACGGAGGATCAAACTTTCAAGCCTCAAAATGAAGATCTTGGAGAATTCTTTGCACAAATGTTTGAAGAAGATCCACCTGAGCCAATCATTTCACCCAGATCAGAGGATGAAGACCTAAAATCTGACATTTCTTTTCATCCTCAGGTTGAAAATTTTGGAACATGTATTTCACAGATGACAGATGAAGAGCTGAATATGGAAATTTTCAAATACATCTGTGAAGAAAAGGTGGAACAAGAAACAGAGCAAATGAAGGAGCAAATGTCTGACCTTAATAAAGATCCCGAGCATTCAGGGAAAACATCGCTGTTTTGGGGAGTGCAAATCAAAGATATCACCCAGAAGCTTGACAGAATGGAATTTCCATTCCAAGTCAAGCACTATACGAGACCTCCTGATTTTCTTTCTTTCTTTGCAGGAACCACTGGAACAACAAGGAGTAAAAAGGTGGCACGAGCACTGAATGAGACAAAATTCTTTTTGCCACTTTACCGTTGGAAGAGACCCTTCAAAAGCAACGCTCACGGGATTGTCCTTAATCGGACATCCAAAACGACATTAAAACCTCCTTAACAGATGGATTTCAGTCACGTCTGGCTGAAGACGAAAAATTTAGCGCTAGCAGGGAGGCAACCCATGCAATTGTTGTAATTTATTTTTCATATTTTGTGAACTTTTTAATTTTGTGTGTTATTTTGTAGGGAAAGGCACAAACGAAGCATTTTAAGACAGAAGGAATTGTGTTTGGCAAGCAAATATAAGAAACAATTCATTAGCAATGGCTGAATAAGGAATGAAATCTTGAGACGCATTCTAATGAATTTATACCAAGCGAGTGGCGTATTGCATACACAATTCCGTTACCTTAATTATTGCTTTGATTCGCTTTTCTGTTGTAATTATATTTATTTTCGTAGACAGGATCCAGACTTTTTGACCTTTCACGATTTCTTTTGTTTAGCTAACAAACGTCCTCTGGAAGATACTTCTGCTGTTATTACTCACCCTTTTTCAGGTACTATAAATTCAGCTCGTCATTGCACTTTTGAAGGCATCTTGATTTGATAAAGAAATACATAAAAAAAATGGAAGCCACTTCAAGAAGACGAGTTGAAAACATTTGTGTGTTTTGCGGTAGTACTGTTGGTACTAAACCACAATACATAGAAGCAGCACGGGAATTGGGTCGAGTTTTAGCTGCAAGGAATATGCACCTAATATGTGGCGGAGGAAATCTCGGACTTATGGGGATCGTTTCAAAAGCCGTACAAGAAGGAGGCAGTCACATTTTGGGAATCGTCCCAAAACCCTTGGCAGAGGCAAATCTTATTGGCTCATCAACGGAGAGGAACTGATCGTATCAGGTATGTCTGAACGCCTGGTAGAAATGATTAACCGTGCTGATGCTTTTATCGCTTTGCCAGGTGGATTGGGTACATTGGAGGAAATTTTTATAGTTCTATCTTGGGCGAACCTGAACATACACCAGAAACCAATTGGACTACTCAATGTTGATGGATTTTATGATTTTCTTGTGTGTTTCTTGATGATGCTCGGAGAAATGGGTTCGTGTCAAAACCTATGAAAGAACTCCTCTTCACTGCCAGACTTGCTCCGGATCTGATAGACCAACTCATAGCCTATGAACCACAAGTTGACCCTATCCTATCAAAGATAAATTGGTCTGAGGACGATCGTGGTAAGAGGCGTCGAATTAATCTGGATCTTAACCTTTAATTTCCTGTAGATTTCAGCTAACCAGGTACAACCTTCTAACTCTCCTTTTACTGTTTAAGACATTGGGGACAATGTCTCATTTAGGTTTGGGGGAGGGATTTAGTTGTTTAGTACCTTGTTTTTAGTTTGTATGTTGTTTTTATTTTTAGTCCAAAATTTTTCGAAAAATACAAAAAAATTGAAAATTTTTCAAAAATTACAAAAATATTTGTGTTTTTAATTTGACCAAAAATTTGAAATTGGTAAAAGGTAGCTGAGTAAGGAGTTCTCCGCTCCTGAGACGTATCTCAAGCCCATTTTCGAAATAAAGTTAATTTTTGTTTATTTCCTTTTAAATTATTTAATTTGTGAATTCTCCTTAAATCTGACTAAAATGAATCTTCATATGTTCAGTTGACAGGTATTATGAACTTACATGGAACATACAGTCATGAGCTAAAATTGAAAAGTTTGTAATATTCCGTGCTATAGTTTAATTGGAGGAAGCATCTCTAAATAGTGATGGAGTAAAAAAAAAAAAAAAAAAAAAAAAAAAAAAAAAAAAAACGCCCGAGATCCGAGTTATTAAGTCTGTAAGGGTGTTTTAACACCTAGTGCCCTAAAACCAACTGGTTTGGGAGTCACTGGCCCAAAGCTCGTTACATGGATCAAAGAGATGCTGCAAAAATATATATATCTGAAGTCTGAGTAATTAAGTTCGTAGGGGTGTTTTAACACCTGGTGCCCTAAAGCCAACTGGTTTGGGAGCCACCGACCCAAAGCTCGCTACATAGACGGAAGGTATTGTATATAAATAAAAAATAGAGAAAAAAAATCAAAGAAAAAATCAGAAAAATCAAAAAATTATTCCATTGCTACAAAAAGGTGTGAAATCTGATAGAACTTTAGAACAAAAATATTACTCTCTTATCAACTGCACTTATACTTGACTGCACTTGTGTGGGCAAAAATGAGTTGATTAATATTTTGTTAGCTGTGTATATGAGAATGGTAAAAAAATAATCGGAGAATTTACTTATTCGGTAATTTAGAATGAAACAAAACAACTAGTAACTTGGAGTAGAATTTTCACCTGATTAGTCACTAACTTTCTTTATTCTCTTTTCGCTTGTCTTTTTTTTTGCTTTTGTGTGCATTAGTTTTACTACATTTTTACTTTTGTAAAATGTTTGTGGGTATCATTGCTGTAAGCCCTCACGAGACTACACTCGTCCACTAGGGACACCTAGGGGTTTAAAGGCTTGTTGCATATGCTAAATGCAATCGTGATCCCTACGAAAGTGGCTTAGTTAAAGTTTATTTTCATGTTATTTTATTTTTTGTTTTGCTCGAGGACTAGCAAAATGTTAGGTTTGGGGGTGTGATGAGTGGTATTTATATCACTATTTCTCCCACTCATTGACCTAATGTTTTGTATTGTTTCTCGAGATTTATGAACGTTTTGATGTGTTTTGTTGTTATTTTGCAGATAAATAAAGTTTGGACAGCACTGGAAGCAATTTGGGACAAAACCGGACAAAAATGCGTCAACAGGAAAAATTCCTTCTTCTGCGCGTCGCGACGCTGGAGCCTTGCGCGCCGCGACGCCCAGCCTGCGCCGAAGTTGCTAAAATGCGCCATGGTCAACCGGTCAACAATTTGAAAAGTTTGACTTTGCTAACGTGCGCCGTGCCACGTGTCACCATCACAACGGACTTGCTAACGTGCGCCGGATGCCACGTGTCACCCATCCAACGGTGCCGACAGTTGCCGACAGTGACGTCAGCATGACGTCAGCAATGACGTCATGAACAGTGCCACATCATCAGTCTGACGTAAGTGATGACGTCATGAACAGTGCCACATCATCGGATCTCTTTGCCGCCTCGCCACGTGTCAAGCCAGGATTGTGCCACGTTTCACTGTAGCGCGCGTCGCGACGCGGAACGAGAGGCGCGACGCTCAAACCTTACCGACGCCTATAAATTGAGCACCCGATTTCAGAAATTTGTATCCCATCCTCTCTCTTCAAATCCTTCTAAAGAGAGAGTTTCTCTCTAAACTCTTTTAGTTTTTACTTTTTTTTAGTTTTGTAAATAATTTTAATTACTTTTTGTAATAATAGTAATTTAATTTTTACTTTTTACTTTCTTTTACAGTTTTTACTATTTACTATTTACTTTTTACAGTTTTTACTATTTACCGTGATGAGGTAATTTCCTTATGTTCGGGTGAAAGGTAATTTCTTTTACTATTACTATTTAGATTAATCTCCCTTAAAAATAATATATTTACTATTTAAATTGGACTTAATCAGGATACCGCCAGATTGGTCGGTGGTAATAAAACATATATTCCGCCTTTATGGCTGGTTATTTTGGTTCCGCCTTTATGGCTGGTTATTTTGGTTCCGCCTTTATGGCTGGTTATTTTGGTTCCGCCTTTATGGCTGGTTGATATTAATCACAAGTTTTTATATTATTTTAATGGGAGATATCTAAATAAGTAGTAGTAGAAATAATTCCTTTTACCCTAACATTTTATTTTATTTTACTTTTCAGTATTTTTATTTTATGTCTTTTATTTTTATGTTTTTATTAGTCCTAGTTATGTGTTAGTTATCTAGGGGTTGTGATGACTTTTAATATCACTAGTTTATAAGGGATTATTTTATAGTTTGGGTAATTTATAAGTTTACTTATTAAGTCTTAAGCTTAATGCTTCTTATTGTCAGATCACCAATAAGATTGAAATGGTAAATCTAAAATGAACTAGACATAGGGATTTTAGGTTTCAGCCTTAGACTTAATAGCCCACGATCTTCTTTGAGGATAGATAACCATTTTTAATAGATTTCCTTACAGGATAGGAATATACCTGTAGGGCGGGGGTAGCCATAATTGGAACTTAGACTTAATGAATCCAGGTAATGTGGTTGACATAGGAATATGGTTCAATTGGGTTATACTGGGTATTTGTAGTTGACCATCGGAAGAGGCTTTTACATAATTTAGTGTTCCAGGTTAGTAAACAGATTTATTACACAAACATAAAATAATCACTTCATCTTTTAAATGATATTAAAAGAAATCACAACCTTATATCTTTGTATCTTTATTTTCCTTAGTATTTTCTTTTATCTTTTTATTTATTTATTTATTTAGCAAATCTTCAATCAACCAAATCAATCAAGCAATCAATTCCATTCTCCCTTTAATTAGATATTTGTAAATAAATAGATTCAACAATTAATAACAACAGTAGGAATTAAGTCCTCGTGGGATCGATATTTTTATATACTACTTGAACGATACATGCGCTTGCGTTACGTGTGTGTTTACGCCGGTCAGTCATTCCGGAGTAGCCATTGAATCTGGTTCCCCATAGTAAAACAATTACCAGTATTGTGCTCTATATCTTTATGAAAGGCACAATACAAGTTCCGGTCCCTGGATTCTTTAGAGGTTCGGATGGGTTTGGGTTCTCTGAGCAGACCAGAATCTTTACTGTCTGCCCAAATCTTGATGGGATTGTGTTTAAGGGAATGTCGTCAGAGTGGTTAGGTTTTACTTGGGTTTGTGTTTTGGGCTTTTTGTGGGTTTAGGCTCCGCTTTGGGGTTCTTTGCTGGCTCTGGGGCTTGTTTTGTTTTTTTTTTTTAATTAAGGTTTTGAGGTAGTTGTTTGAATTGGTTTGGGAGGTTAATCTCTCCCAACAATGATGGCAACAACTCGTCAATCATCTAGTTACTTAAAGTCTTTATATTCTTCAATATTGATCCACCGTTGGGTCTTCAAATTCACTTCTTCCTTTCTTCATAAGTCTTTCCTAGCAATATACTCCGCATATCGGGTATTCTTTCAGAAGGCTTTACCATATATCTTGGCAGTTAATCTTGTATCATAGTCTTTGATCTGCTGTAAGGCTTGATTAAATATGTGCAAGAATGCATTTATTGTCAAATTTGGCTTCTATTTCAAGCCAAAGATGTTGTTAATCATCTTCGGAGGGCTCCTGAAGTTGGCATAATATGTCAATAACTTTTCACAAAAAGTTTCAAAATCTTTAATTGAGCTTAGAGGAATGGATCCAAACCATTCCAAGGCTTCCCCCTCTAAGCTGGTGGGAAAGGCTTTGCAGTACCAAGCATCATCACTGTTGGGGTTTTGGGCGAAGGGTGCGGCGGAAGCGCGGTTCGGGTGAAATCGTAATTTTAAAACTTTTTAAATTACCTAATAAATTATTCATTATCCAATATGAATAATCTATTCATATTTCACCTAAACATGTCTATTTGAGATCAAATAACGACATAAACAACTAAGAAACGTCGTGAAACTTTTACGAAAATATTTTTTCGCAAAATGATGCAAAACGCGTTTTTGACCGAACCTACCACACAACACTTATGGGGACTGCCCAAGTCAGCCCCAATAGTGTTAGGGAAGTTAATGGGCTACCCAAACAGTGACAAATTCACTGTTTGGACAGCCGTCACTCGGTTGGCTCAAAAGTCACCCGGTAAAGCCGTTTTTCACCATTTTCGCTTATTTCAACTCCGAAACAATTTCCGGCAATTGTTCCAACACCCAAAACACATCCAATACATTCATAAGACATTATTTTCATCACCAAAATAGAATCAATTCCAAATCTTATCCAGAACATAAAAATGCCAATTTTCATGCTTTAAATCCATTTTTTTAAGATTAATCCAATTAATCAAAACACCAATCAAAGTCACCACATATGAACCACCCAAGAGTAATTCTAGGCATTATAAGAGTGGTCATAACACTCTAGAATGACAACATATCATCAAATGATAAAATTGGACAAAAATTACAATAATTCCATCCAAAATACTTCACACATGCATCATCACTTCCATCTCATTCCACAACAACCAAAAGCCCTAAATTTTATGAAAAGAAGAAACCCTAGGATCTCATAAGATCATCAAGAAACATGAAATAAAATTTCTAAGCTTAGGGAGTTGAAGAATTACCTTTAATCCTTGTTTTTCCTAAGCCTTTTTTTTCTTCTTTTTTTTCACTTGAATCATCAAGCAACTTTGAAACCCATTTCTTATTGAAGCTCTCAGCCATGGTGTTAAGAATGAGGAAGAAAATAGATTTTTTTTAAAAATAAAAAGGGAGTAATCGAATAAGGAGGGCCATTTTGGTCATTTATAAAAAATTAATCCAATTAAAATTATCAAACTTTATGTTAACCATTCAAAATTGCACACATTAAGTTTAATTTAATCATGTCATGTGTTCCAATAATAATTAAACATATTTCATAACATTTATGAAATATAGATATTATTTAACTATTCAAATATTTAACAATTAAATATCTAAATAATCAATTAATACAATTATTATATATATGTATTTTTATTTACATTAAATAACAAATACATATAGTAATGGCATGTGTCAAAATCTCATTTGACAAATAATTAATATGTATCAAATCAAATTTTGTATCAAATACAAATACATATTAATTACGATTGACCAAAAATGCCCTTATGCATGTGTTATGGTTTAACCGATTAAACTATCTGAATTAACTCATTTAATCCGGTGAAGTATTATGAATAATCTGTATTATTCATAACGCGTTGCCCAAGTGCTCAACGAGTACACGTCATATTGTGGGACTCTCTAAGTCTAGGTTTATCCGTCACGAAATCCAATTTCGTGTCCATAATTCACCCACTCATGAATTATGACGACCACAGATAATCTCACTAAACTATGCAAGTCGAGGTCATTGCATATGTATAATCCCTCTGTCATAGGATATCCATATTATACCTGGGATATAGATAATAACGTCAAATCCCATTAGTATAATATAGTCGACTTTCAATTTACGATCTCTAAATAACACTCGGAACTGACTTCCGAAGTTATACCACGGCCATGGATTTACTAGATCGTAAACACGTGTAGGATGCCTATGCTTTGTACACAGGACTGATGGATCATCTTTTGATACGCACAAGATATCATGAGCATCAGTCCACACCCAACGAACAGGCAGAGGTCTGATCATGAATAGATCAGTGACGTGACTGCCATCAAAGTGTGGAGGATAACTCATATATCCACAGTGGTATCTCAAGTCAAAGGACCACTATGCTCGCTCAACTCGAGAAGATTCCTATTGACGTTGGTGTACCATCTATTAGGAAATCTTCAATGAGTCGTTCAGTGTTTATCAAATAATCACCTACATGTCTATACGAGTTCCTGAGACTCATGGTTCATTGGGATAAACCATCGGACTAAGTCACGATATACGACATGTACTGGTCTCAGCGGATTTTACTAACCGACCCGTGTTAGTAAATCTTGACCAGGAACTTTATTTAAGGATATACATCTTATAGTGTGTTTCCTAATATCAATTACAAACTACGTAGTAACTGCGCACTACACTATAAATCCTAGGGTCTTTGTCTAATATGCACGTATCACTAAACCAGATTTAGTTTCATTCCAATCTTAATTAGATATCTAATCGCAATTAGATCGAATATTTGTATAAAAGACAAGAGGTGCTACCATTAAATAAGTAATATTATGGAAAATGGAATTGCTCGTACTCATGAATCGGACATAAATACTATCCAGATTGGCACTCCGAGCACTAACCCTAACAATTTCTCCCACTTACTATAGTGCCAATCCACGGTATCATATACACATCTCAATGTAGATCACATACTCATGGCTTTCAAGAGCTCACCTAGCAATTAAGAGGTAGGCAACAACAAGTAAGCCTGTTTTAACAAATTGAGTCTGTCCAACAAACCCAATCGTTTTCCTTAGCCATCGTCATTCATATTTTGTAGAATCCAAATTGCACATCAATATGACTCAGACACTATATCAGTATTGTGCTATAGGTACTGAGTTGTCTATGTATTTAGAGATCAAATCCAAATACTATGAGACAACCGCAAGCACTACACTAATATGAAAACTTCTAATCTAAAAGGTCACTATGCAACTTTATAAGTCAATACTTCATAAGTTGCAATTGATTCCACTAGTTTAGTAGAATCAACGGTGACACTTCCACTGCATCTTTTTTGACTTTATATGACATATACCATCTAATGTCATAATTAGGATCAAAACTAATCTGACCTTATGGTTGCAGACTAAATTCTCCATGAATAAGAAACTCGTTCTTAATATCTCAAAGATCACAAAGAACATGTTTCAAGACCCATCATACGGTCTACAACGTATCAAAATAACTCGTAACAGTTATGATTAAATTGATATCTTTAATCGCACATAATATAGTATTTATTACGCCATCATCCTATGATGCGTAAGATTGACTAAACATTCCAATCAATCTCTCTTTCGAAAAAGGAATCATCATTTACAAAAGATGATTACTATATATATATAAGACACGTTGACTGTCAAACAGTTATACTAACTGTCATACAGATAGTCTTACTGTGTCCTTTATTAGATCATATCTAATACACAACTAATGGGAATATCTCACAAGTCTCTTGTTTTATATCATATATAAAACTTTATATCAAATATATCAGAGACTACTCCCATTGCGTTCATGGAGAAAAGAAGACTTAGGATATACACAATGCTAGAAAGAAGTTTATACGCTCCTACTGACCCTACTATCTAATATGTTTTCTCTATATTTTGATAAAATCAGACAATCTGACTGTATCAAAATTAGAGAACACGAATTTTCGGAAAGCTTATCTGAGTCTACAATAGGCTCTTCAAGCCAGTATATCAAACTGTGATCTCAGCAGAATATAAACTCTAAGGCCATTCTAGAATGAACTCTTCAAACAAAGAAATCACGACGGATCTCTCATTCGAAGTATCACTCAAGAATGCCACTAGGTATTCTTTAGCCAAAATACAAAGTTTAATATCAACATTAACCAACAGATCTTTAATTGTTCATTAGTAAGACTAGAGATAAGTTTTCTCAGAATCTACAATAGATTACCGAGAAAAAACTTTCTCACTATCATATTGTAAAGGTCAAACTTTTAACTAGCTCACTTTGCTTTTGCTGCGCAAATAATTTGCACAATTTTATGAACAATTCATAACGAAAGTTTAATCAAGTTCAAAACTTGATCATAGTAAGCCATGAACAATCTTAGATCTATGGTTTGATGGTAATTTCTAAAATCGATATCAAATATTGCTCCCACTATAAGTTATAGGATAATTTTCTTTGATAAGAAAACAACAAAATCATTAAGTATCAAATACTTTGTAAATGATTATGACATCTTATTGAACTTATACAAAAGATGTCTAAAGGTCTTTACATCTTATTAATTATGTAGTTCCACTTATAGTTTATCATTCTCACACTTGACTTCAATAAGTCAAGTCTTTTCTACAATTGTCAACATCTGATGTTACACACCAAGTAATAAAATAATTTTATTACTCGGGATCGTAGAAAAGATATTCTATCAAATAGAATACAATATTCTATTAAATAGAATAAATGATAAACCTTACTTGTACCTCCGAGGCGCAAGTACTTTCAATTATATAACTATTATACAAAAGAAAGATTCAAATCTCAAACTTTTAAAGATTCGAATTTTCTACTATACATATCATATATGTAACTGTAGGAACGAATGAAACCTTAATTAAAGAGATGAATTAGTATTATTGGAGCATAACCTCAAGAGTATTGAAACTAATTCGGTAACACTCAATATCAATGAATCAAATCATATAAGATTCAATTACTCCCACTGACCAATTCCATCAAGATGGAATTGTGGAAGTTTAATATTGAGTAAGAATCATATTCATTAAATAACTTTAGAACTAATTACCTTAAATTCATATGTTTGATCATATCAAACATCTTTGAACAATTCAAAGATTCACGATGAATTTCAAAGATATAGTTTTCAACACTTCAAATAGAATATCTTTGAACATTTCAAAATATTCTATTCGCGTTTCATGAGAAACATATTGAAAGTTCTCGAACCATTCAAGACGTTCAATATGTAGATTCTTAGAAACACGCAACTAAGTCATGACAATTCATTTTTGTTGGGGTTTTGGGCGAAGGGCGCGGCGGAAGCACGGTTCAGGTGAAATCGTAATTTCAAAACTTTTTAAATTACCGAATAAATTATTCAATATCCAATATGAATAATTTATTCATATTTCACCTAAACATGTCTATTCGAGATCAAATAACGACATAAATAACTAAGAAACATCGCGAAACTTTTACGAAAACATTTTTCCGCAAAATGACGCAAAACACTTTTTTGACCGAACCGACCACACAACACTTATGGGGACTGCCCATGTCAGCCCCAATAGTGTTAGGGAAGTTCATGGGCTGCCCGAAAAGTGACAAATTCACTGTTTGGACAGCCGTCACCCGGTTGGCTCAAAAGTCACCCGGTAAAGCCGTTTTTCACCGTTTTCGCTATTTTCAACTCCGAAACAATTTCCAAAAATTATTCCAACATCCAAAACACATCCAATACATTTATAAGACATTATTTTCATCACCAAAACAGAATCAATTCCAGAGAAGTTCCAGAACAGAAAAATGCCAATTTTCATGCTTTAAATCCAATTTTTAAGATTAATCCAATTAATCAAAACACCAATCAAAGTCACCACACATGAACCACCTAAGAATAATTCTAGGCATTACAAGAGTGGGCATAACACTCTAGAATGGCAACATATCATCAAATTATAAAATTGGACAAAATATTTCACATATGCATCATCACTTCCATCTCCTTCCACCACAACCAAAAGCCCCAAATTTTAAGAAAATAAGAAACCCTAGAATCTCATAAGATCGTCAAGAAACATGAAATAAAATTTCTAAGCTTAGGGAGTTGAAGAATTACCTTTAATCCTTGTTTTTCCTAAGCATTTTTTTTTATTTTCTTCTTTTCTTTCACTTGAATCATCAAGCAACTTTGAAACCCATTTCTTATTGAAGCTCTCGGCCATGTGTTAAGAATGAGGAAGAAAATAATATTTTTTTTTTAAATAAAAAGGGAGTGACTGAATAAGGAGGGCCATTTTGGTCATTTACAAAAAATTAATCCAATTAAAATTATCAAACTTTATGTTAACCAATCAAAATTGCACATATTAAGTTTAATTTAATCATGCCATGTATTCCAATAATAATTAAACATATTTCATAACATTTATGAAATATAGATATTATTTAACTATTCAAATATTTAACAATTAAATATCTAAATAATTAATTAATATAATTATTTTTATATATGTATTTTTATTTACATTAAATAACAAATACATATATTAATGGCATGTGTCAAAATCTCATTTGAAAAATAATTAATATGTATCAAATCAAATTTTGTATCAAATACAAATACAAATACATATTAATTACGATTGACCAAAAATGCCCTTATGCATGTGTTATCGTTTAACCGATTAAACGATCCGAATTAACTCATTTAATCTGGTGAAGTATTATGAATAATCTGTATTATTCATAACGCGTTGCCCAAGTGCTCAACGAGTACACTTCATATTATGAGACTCTAAAAGTTTAGGTTTATCCGTCATGAAATCTAATTTCGTGTCCATAATTCACCCACTCATGAATTATGACGACCATGGAAAATCTCGCTAAACTATACAAGTCGATGTCATTGCATACGTATAATTCCTCCGTCACAGGCTATCCATATTATACCTGGGATATAGATAATAACATCAAATCCCTTCGGTATAATATATTCGACTTTCAATTTACGATATCTAAATAACACTCGGAACTGACTTCTGAAGTTATACCATGACCATGGATTTACTAGATCTTAAAAACTTGTAGAATGCATATGCCCTGTACAGATGACTGACAGATCCTCTCTTGATACGCACATGATGTCATGAGCATCAGTCCACACCCAACAAACAGGCGGAGGTCTGATCATGAATAATCGGTGACGTGACTGCCATCAAAGTGTGAAGGATAACTCATATATCCATAGTGGTATCTCAAGTCAAAGGACCACTATGCTCGCTCTTTTGGACAATTATGACCCATAGCATCACTATTTGTAAAAGACATGGTGTTTTTGTACAAATTAACTATGTGACAAAGGAAATTGCTCTTTTATCATTTTGTAATTGGATTACTTGGATATATAAATGGTAAAAGTCTATATGATTAGTACCAGATTAATAAGATATGAGACAGTATTAATTAGGGGTGTGCGCGGGTTGGATTGGGCGGGTAAAGGCCAATATTTCTATCCAATCTGCCACTAGCGGGTTGGGAAAATTCCAATCCGCCACCAACCCACCAAAGTCTAAATTCGGCGGATTGGTTACAAATTTTGGCGGTTTCAACTCAGGGGTTAGGCGGGTTGGCATTAACAAATTTTTTTTTTTTAATTATCACAAACTACAATTTGTTATTGATTATCTCAAAATATAACTAATGCACACAAAAAACTAAAGGTAGATTTCATTGAATAATCTCAATTCCAACACAAACATAGAGTCAATGAAAAATAGATATATCATCTCTAGCAAAAGTAGGCTTTGCCTTACAACTTAGGAAATTAAAAAATAGTAGAATTAAATCAACGAACTCAAAGTCTTAAGTCTTAACATACCCAAAATCACATCAATGATTCAAAATAATAACATACCAACATAACAAATAAACCTCAAAATGGTATTAATGGTCTCAAAAGTCATAATGTAATCAAATTAAACCTACTGAAAATAAACTCAATTCTAACAAAAGTTCTTAACAAAATAGACTTCATCAATCAACTTCAAGCTTGGTACCAGTTACCACTCCAAAAATTAAGTTGAACTCCTTCAAAGCAAGTATGAACCTAATCAATCATCCACAACATAAGATAAAATTAGGAATGTTACTGTCATCAATCAACTAATTAATTAAGCGGGCGGGTCGGGTTATAGCGGGTTGGCAATTTTTCAATCCGTAACCCAATCCAATCTGCAATTTTGGGGATCTAACCCACCCAACCCAAACCACCTAACTTAATGACCCGCACATGGCGGGCAGGTCGGTTGTGGATTGGACGGGTCAGCGGGTTAAACATATATTTTGCACACCCCTAGTATTAATCCACAAAAGGTTTAATCATTAAATATCCCTAGTCGTAGTATTAAAGAGACTGGACATCGATAATGCAGAATAGACTAGTATTACACTTGTGCACGTTATGGAAGCTTAACGACATAGTTCTCATATATTTAAGTATTGGATATTTATGCAAGTGTGATATGAGGTTCTGTTAGCCGTTGGATCGGGAACAGCTTCGCTCTGGATAGACCCCTCGGAATCTCATTGGTAGTATGACTATGTGTCTATGGGAATCCGAATCAGGGTAGGTGTATGTGGTCTTAACCTGAGACTTGCATCGCTAATACTTGCGACAATCAGTATACTTTGGTTTTGGTCGTTCTGAGCTTTAACAGGTTCTGTGTACGCCTCTTCTGGGTATACTGGGAATCGTAGTGTATTGGGTGTGATGTCAAGATGGAAGTATCATTTCAGTCATATGGAGACGATGGTCACGTAGGGATACAGAACTAGTACTCTTAAATATTGCAGCTATCGAGATAATATGAATAGGTCATGATTATCCGATTACAGAGACTAGTTGCTAGTGATCTGATATATGCTTCGTACGGGGCATACACAATTCCAGCCTCAAGTCTAGCATGTGACATCAGATACTGGATTGTATTTTGCAATACATTGTATATTACGCCTGATGCAAATTATATATTCCTCGTTGAATATTTCTAGAGAATTGGGTAGGCACAGTGCTTTGCTAGAAGCCAACCATGTCTTGTAAATCGGTGAGAACGTGGTACAGGGTACGCATGTGTCGGATAGTCCGACAACCGTATTTACTGCCAACATATCCAATGATCTTTTGGGTCGCTTCCCAAAGATTCACCGATGACATTTGACTCGAACAGAATTAATCTGGGATTAATTATGAGAGAGAAAATTAATCTAGGATTAATTGCGCCAAAAATTAATCTGGGATTAATTACGACAAGAATTTACCTGGGATTAAATTCGCATAGAAGAGAGAACGCGATTAATTTGGAATTAATCGGAAAAGTAAATTTAATAGTTAAATTGTATTTTACTATTTAATTTATTTAATTGGGCTAAAATAATATATTGGATATATTAATTGAAATTGGATATCAATACGGAATTAAAATTGGAATTTAATTCAAGCGAACGAATTAATTTGGAATTAATTCGTAAGCGACTTTCATAATAATTTTGTGAGGCATTATTATTTATTTAAATTAGATTTAAATATTAAGCGATGGAAAATTCGTTTAGTCGGATTAAACGAACCGGGCCCAAAGTGTGTTGAGTAAAGTCAACTTGAGTTTGGAATTCAAATTTGGGTGGGACCCACATCACTTACATCACATGTCACTATTTGTGATGGAAGTGGTTGGCAACTTTAATTGTTGGACTTTAATTACACATCACACAATTTTTTTTAAATCAAGTTTTGGAAACTTAAATGGACTATTCACTCTCTCCCTCACATCTCTCTCATGGCCGAAACTTTGCAACTCTCGGAGGGCAAATTTTTCTTCGTTTTGTTCTAGCTAGCACTTAAAGGAGTCAAGTAAAGGTGATAGGGAAACTCACCCAAGAGTTTGGAACTCAAATAGAGGGCTTGGAGCTTCTACATCCATGAAATTTTTGAAATCCTAAAACCGATCAATGTAAGTTTTTTCCGCAACTTATACTTGATAATTCACACATAAATCATATCTTAGAGATCCTTGGCATGTCTAGGACACTAAAAATGGTATCAGAGCCAATCTAAGCATGATTTGAATTTTAGGGTTCATGACTTTAATTTGGGAATTTTATGCTTGGAGTGTGAAAATTCGAAATTGGTTGTTTGGTTGTGTTTAGATGATGATGAATTGGATTTGTGCATCTTTGGAATTGTGAAATTGATTGGATCAAAAATTTCCCCAATTCCTTATCATGGCCGAAAATAGACCCTAGAAAGCTTATGGTGATTTTTTGAAAATTAGGCAATTGGATATGTTTAAAGCATGAAATAAATCTTGTATGTTAATTTAATTGGATTGAAATCAAATTGAGTGTTATTTCTTGCTATTGCTGTGAGTTAAGCATGTTGTTGTAGAATTGATTTTGCTTCAATTTGTGTTGGACATGAATTGGAAATGTTGAGCATGATTAGTTGAATTAATTAGTGTTTTGGAAATATTAGATTAATTGATTAATTGTGGCAATTACACTTTAATTGGACTAATATGTAATTTGGAATAATGTATTAATTTAATTGTTGTATTTAGGCTAATGGGCTTGGTTGGGCCAAGTATGGGTTTGGACAATTGGGTTGGATCCAATTGAGCTTAAAACCATTTCCATAAAGTCCAAATATGACTATTGGGCATTTAAAAAAATTAATTGGGCCTAATGGGCCTAAATTGATTTTTGGCATATGGTGATTCCTAATTGGGCATTGGCATCTTAGGTTTGATCCATAATGGCCAAAGCCCATGCCTAAAGAATTAATTGAAAGCCCATTGGACTTTAACTGAAATAATATTGGATGCTAATTGGGCCTTTGAGACCCATTTAGATTGGATTTGGAATCCAAGTCTAAAAGGCACTATTAAAAGTATAATTATTTAATTTGGAATTAAATTCGAATTAGTATTGGATACAATTTAAATTGGATTTAAAATTGTAGTTCGATATAATTCAAGAATAGGTACTTTGAGTATTTATTCTTAAACGAGTTGGACTCGCGCAAATCAAATCGTTGTATGAACATTGGATGGTCATTAATTCAAAGATTAATTAATTGGATTAGATTGATTGACAGCATGCTTTGTGTGAATATTTTGATGTATTTATATGAATAATGTATATGGGATGGTTATTAGATGGGTGGGGGCAATTTTGGAAATTGTTGTAAGTATGGTACTTATTTATTAAATTGGATCTGCGTGTCCAACCTTTCACCTCCTTATCTCTTTGTATTTCTCTTCTCACTAATTCCCCTCAATGCAAATGAGGTTTCTTTTAGTGTTATGTAATTGGGTAGAAGTATGTAAAGTGCTAGCGGGAGAGATGAAAGAGAAAGATTTGTTCTAGGAACAAATTATTATATATCCATCTGCATATCATTATTAATTTATTCGTGCCTTATTATGCTTTTAGAATGCATGTTTAAGGGTGTATGATGAGACCTAATCAAAGATAATAAATTGGTTGCCAATTTACGCGAAAAAACCATCACTTTAATATTAAGCGATTTCCTTCTATTGAATGGTTCTCTCTTAAGATCCAAGATTGGCATTGGTTTGTTGGCCAAAGTCAAGATCATTGTCCATCGCGGATGTGTTTGAACAATGAAAGTTTTGTTACATATCGCATGTCTTGGGCAGTTGTGACTTGTTGGCCAAAGTCAAGGTCACTTCTGTACATCGACGTGGATTACGAAGCTTTCCCACTGTCAATGGGTCGCGCTTAACTGGAATCATTAAGCTTGTTGAGCCAAAACCAAGGCTTAGTTGATTCAGAGGAAAAAGTTAGAAAATATATATTGGATATATATCTCAGACTGGGAGGTCCACCTACCGAATCTAGGAATTGGATGGGATCCAATTGATCTTAGAGATCTACCTAGTTAAGTTTCATACAGCTTGTTGGCTAAAGTCAAGGTTGTATGTTATTTAACAGGATCCTAGCCTACTAGGAAACTGGGTTTCCCGAGTACTCCACAGAAGGTTAGAGGCTCGCCGAAAAATAGTGGGAGGCTAGTATTAAATTTGTAATTTCGTTTAATACTTGTTTACACACGCTCTTTTATTTTATTTATCGTTGTTATAAATATATTAGTTGGACTAATATTGATTATTGTTTTCTTTGAACAGTTAGACTGTACAAGACACTACTCCACTTGTAGTTGGTTATATAGTTGGACTATAATAACCATTATATTTTGAGTGTACCTGAAATCGTTGATTGGATAGTTGGACTATTACAATCAAGATGGCTGGAAAGATTAACGTTAGGGACATCTTCATGGGCGATAATATCTTTAACGGCTCCAATTTTCCAGATTGGGAGATGAATCTCATGATAGTCCTGGAAGCCGAGAAGTTACTCTATGTCATAGAGAAACCTCTTGGGCCTGAGCCCGGAGTTGAGCAAATAGTAGAGCATGAGCTTTGGAAGACTCATCGTGATGATAACTTTAGTGCACAATCTGTCATACTTTCCGCAATGACTCCTCAGTTTCGTCGTCAGAACAAAGGATTGGATCCTTATAGTATGATGTTGAAATTGAAGGATCTTCATAGATCTAATCTTAGATCTCAGAAGTATAAATTGCGAAAGAATCTCTTTTGCTCGCCTATGTCAGAGGATACATCTGTCGAACACTATGTGTCGCAGATGATTGCTGACGTCGAACAACTAGGTCAGCTGGGCATAACCTTCGAGGCCAAGACTTCTATAGATTTGATCTTACAGTCTCTGCCCGAATGCTGGGGCGGGTTCATCATATACATATAACATGATGAACCAAGAAAAGACTCTTGGAGAGTTAATTGCGATGCTGAAAGAAGCAGAGCCAGAGCTTCTGAATGGCAAGAAGCACGAGGCGCACCTTACTTCGACATCTCAGAAGGCCAAGGCTTGGCCGAAGGCTTCTAGGGGTGTGAAGAAAAGAAAGAAAAAGGGCAAGGCCAAATCATCGAAGTCTTTTGGGAAGACTAAAGACATATCCCAAGACGTCTGCCTGCATTGTAGCAAATGAGGTCACTGGAAGCGTGACTACCGTGAGTACAAGGCGGAGTTGAAGAAATGACGACGGGCAAGGCTCTGGCTTCAGGTATGTTTGTTATAAACATGTCCACTACTAGTTACAAAAATTGGATTTTTGATACTAGATGTGGTACTCATATATGTACTGATGTTCAGGATCTGTTAATTAGCAGGATATTGGCTTCAGGCGAGATCGACTTGCGAGTCAGAAACGGGACGAGAGTCGCTGTTTTGGCCGTTGGGACCTATGTTTTGTATCTGCCCTTGGGGCATGTAATTACATTAGGTGACTGTTATTTCGTACCCAGTTTGACTAGGAACGTCATCTCTGCATTTTGTTTAACCCGTTGCAGGTATACCTTTGTATTTTGGAACACTGGATGTTTTGTATATAAAGATAACATTTTGATATGTACAGCAGACGTTAATAATAGTATTTACAGATGAGACTTGTTTCTGGCATTGTCGTCTGGGACGCATTAACAAGACTCGTATATCCACTATTTGGAAGAATGGATACTTGGACGGATTTGATTCTAATTCAAATGACGTATGTGAATCTTGTTTATTAGGTAAAATACCTAAAAAGCCTTTTAGCGGTAAGGGTGTACATGCCACCGAGCTGTTAGCCCTCGTTCATGGTGACGTATATGGGCCTATGTCTAGTCAGGCTAGATGTGGATATCAATACTTCGTAACCTTTACGGATGTTGCATCGCGTTATGGTTATGTGTGTCTTATAAGACACAAGTCGTAAACTTTTGAGAAATTCAAAGAGTTTCGACACGAAGTAGAAAAACATACTGGCAAAAGTATTAAAAATATTGTGGTTGGACCATGGTGTAGAATACTTAAGCAATGAGTTTCAAGATTACTTGAAAGAGTATGGTATTCTTTCACAGTGAACTCCTCCCGGAACACCTCAATTGAAATGTGTGTCCGAACGGAGAAACCAAACTTTGTTGGACATGGTAAGGTCAATAATGAGTCGCACTGAGCTATCAATTTCCTTCAGGGGATACACATTGAACAGTGCAATAATTATTTTGAATAAGGTTCCGTCAAAATCTATTGGACAGACTCCATATGAAATATGGATAGGAAAGAAACCAGGTTTCTCATTCTTGAAGATTTGGGGATGCTGGGCATATGTTAAACGTTTGGATGGTACCAAACTAGAACCCAAATCGGATAAGTGCATATTTGTAATTAGTTATCCTAGGGAAACCAAATGATATTATTTCCACAACCCATAAGAGAACAAAATATTTGTTGCTCTCCATGCGATTTTCCTTATAGGAAATCCTAAATGCAGTGGTAAGTGGGAGGAAAATAGAACTCGATGAAAATCGGAGTGATACTATTCCTGGCACCAATCCCCTCATGGAACACGAACAGTTCATCAGGGATGAGACTGTTCCATAATTTTCTAATACACAAGAACAACGTAGGTCGGAGAGAGTCAGAAAACAACCTAAGAGGTATGGGTTTCTGTTCTCACCTCATGTAGACATTAATCTTATTGAGGAAGATGAACCAACTACGTATGAGGAAGCGATAAAAGGTATCGACTCCGCTTTATGGCAACATGCCATGAAGTTCGAAATGGATTCCATGTATACCAACCATGTTTGGACAATGGTTGATGTACCATGAGGCATTGTGCCTATTGGTAGCAAATGGGTCTTCATGGTGAAGACAGACATGGATGGCAACATACAAACGTACAAAGCTAGGCTTGTAGCGAAAAGGGTATCGTCATTAACATGATGTCGATTACGAAGAAACATTTTACTTGTTTCCATGATTAAATCCATTCGGTTAATGCTTGCTAATGTTGCATATATCGATTATGAAATATGGCAGATGGACGTCAAAACCACTTTCCTTAACGGAAACCTTTTGGAGGATGTTTATATACAACTCCATGACGGTTTTGTCGTGCCAAAACATGCAAGCAAGGTTTCAAGTTAAATCGATCCATTTATGGATTGAAGTAAGTATTGCGTTCTTGGAACCAATATTTTGATGAGATCATATTACAATATGGTTTCATTTAAAACGAAGATGATTCTTGTGTATATAAGAAGGTTAATGAGAGCTCACTGACATTCATTGTCCTATACGTTGATGATGTATTACTTCTTAGCAATGACATTCCCATATTAAAATCGGTGAAAGCTTGGCTTTCATTAAAATTCTCCATGAGAAACTTGGGAGAGACAACCTTTATTATAGGAATAAGGATCTACTGGGATAGATCTAAAAGTTGTTGGCACTCTCCGAGAACTCGTACATTGACAAAGTGTTGAAGAGATTCAACATGGATCAACCTAGATGGGGTTGCTTCCAGTGTCACATGGCGTCTCTCTATTTAAGGACATGTGTCCTAAAACTCAAGATGAGAGAGATGCAATGAATCGGATCCCGTTCGCTTAAGAAGTCAGATCGATCATGTATGGCATGACATGTACGCGACCTGGTGTCTCATATGCTTTGAGCATCTGCAGTCACAATCAGGCCGATCCAGGTGATGGTCACTAGATTGATGTTAAGAACATCATTTGGTAACTTAGACGAACTAAGGATGCTTTCTTAATTTATGGAGATGGAGAACTTGAGGTGACTGGGATCACTGATGTAAGTTTCCAAACCAATCAAGACGACTATAAGTCGCAATAAGGGTACATATTTTGTTTGAACAACGGAATAGTGAGCTGGAAATCTTCCAAGCCAGATACTGTTGCCAATTCAACAACAAAAGTGGAATACATTGTTGCGGCTGAGGCAGTAAAAGAAGCATTTTGGATCTATAAAATTCCTAATTTGATTAGGAGTAGTTCTGTTAGCAGCTGAGTTGGGCTACAGCACAGGCTAAGGAATTGCGGTCTCATCAATGATCCAAGTATGTACTTCGATGGTTTCATCTGATTCGTGAGATCACACATCGTGGCTATGTGAAGATCGAAAAGATCGTTTCAGATGATAACCTTGCAGATCCGCGGATGAAAGCTATATTTCAGCAAAAGTTTGAGCGACATGTACATAGTTCAGGTGTTGGACACTTGAGTGATTGGCTATAGGGCAAGTGGGAGATTGTTGGATAATTATGACCCATAGCATTACTATTTGTAAAAGACATGGCGTTTTTGTACAAATTAACTATGTGACAAGAAAATTGCTCTTTTATCATTTTGTAATTGGATTACTTGGATATATAAATGATAAAAGTACATATGATTAGTATCGGATTAATAAGATATGAGAAAATATTAATCCATGAAGGTTTAATCATTAAATATCTCTAGTCATAGTATTATCGAGACTGTACATCGATAATGCATAATAGACTAGTATTACATTTGTGCGCGTTATGGAAGCTTAACGACATAGTTCTCATATATTTAAGTATTGGATACTTATGCAAGTGTGATAGGAGGTTCTGTTAGCCGTTAGACCGGGAACAGCTTCGCTTTGGATAGACCCCTCAGAATCCCATTGGTAGTATGACTATGTGTCTATGGGAATTCGAATCAGGGTAGGTGTATGTGGTTTTAACCTGAGACTTGCATCGCTAATACTTGCGACAATCAGTATACTTTGGTTTTGATCTTCCGGAGCTTTAACAGGTTCTGTGTACGCCTCTTCTGGATATAGTGAGAATCGTAGTGTATTGGGTGTGATGTCAAGATGGAAGTATTACTTCAGTCATATGGAGACGATGATCACGCATGGATATAGAACTAGTACTCTTAAATACTGCAGCTATCGGGATAGTATGACTAAGTCATGATTATCCGATTACAGAGACTAGTTCCTAGTGATCTGATATATGCTTCGTACGGGACACACACAATTCCAACCTCAGGCCTAGCATGTGACATCAGATACTGGATCGTATTACGCAATACATTGTATATTATGCCTGATACATATTATATATTCTTTGTTGAATATTTCTGGAGAATTGGGTAGGCACGGTGCTTTGCTAGAAGCCAATCATGTCTTGTAAATCGGTGAGAACGTGGTACAGGGTAAGCACGTGTCGGATAGTCCGACAATCGTATTTACTGCCAACATATCTAGAGATCTCTTGGGTCGCTTCCCAAAGATTTACCGATGATATTTGACTCAAATAGAATTAATATGAGATTAATTATGAGAGAGAAAATTAATATGGGATTAATTGCGCCAAAAATTAATCTGGGATTAATTGCGGCAAGAATTTACCTGGGATTAAATTCGCATAGAATAGAGAACGCGATTAATTTGGAATTAATCGGCAAAGTAAATTTAATAGTTAAATTGGATTTTACTATTTAATTTATTTAATTGGGCTAAAATAATATATTGGATATATTAATTGAAATTGGATTTCAATACGGAATTAAAATTGGATTTTAATTTAAGCGAACGAATTAATTTGGAATTAATTCGTAAGCGACTTTCGTAATAATTTTGCGAGGCATTATTATTTAATTAATTAGATTTAATTATTAAGTGACGGAAAATTCGTTTAGTCGGATTAAACGAACCGGGCCCAAAGTGTGTTGAGTAAAGCCAACTTGAATTTGGAATTCTGATAAGTATGGTTTAAACCCACTTATTACGGCATTTTTAGCTTACTGTTTTGTTATATTTCGAGATATTTGAATATCATTTATAGTTTATTTTCTGTTTTAATTTGTAGGAGCATTAATACATGGATCTTGGAATATTTACAAGTGTTTTGGGAAGTTTAGGGAACACATGACGAGTACAGGAGCTTAGGCGCCATGGCACCACAAACCCCATACAAATTCCAAAGGAATAGGCGCCATGGCACCCATTATCAGCAAATGCGCCATCATGATTATTATTAAGGGCGCCTTGGCGCCTCAACATCAAAGGACAATGGCGCCTTGGCACTAGTTGAATTAAATGTAAAGGCGCCATGGCGCCCACAAGTTAGCAGAGTCCAATACATTTTCCCGAGGATTCAGCGCCATGGCGCCCACTTAAGGAGCTGTAGCGCTGCGATACCTACGCGCTCCAGGAAAGTGATTTTAGGGTTTCCAATATCCCTAATGATACCCAATGACTCCCAGACTCCACTATAAATATAACAGTTCGTCCAGAATTAAAGGGGAGGCTAATACACTGCACAAAACACATAAACAAATATTTTTAGAGATCCAAGGAGAGGATTGAAGAGCAACAAGAAGAGATTAAGGCAGTGACGTCCGAGGAGGAAGATATTCAATTCGGGTTTTATCTTCTTATTTCGTTCTTAGAACTCTAATGATTTCCATTAGATTCATGACTTATTATTCATTGTTTTATTTTATTGTCATGAACTAACTCCTTAATTCTGGAGAATGATGTAACTAATGCTTGAACCTTGTATTGTGTTTGTCAATTTTGTTATGAAGTTTTATTGATTTATTTATATTCTTTTGAGTTTAATGCTTCTTGATTGTTGGCCACAATTTATGATGATGAATGTTTAGAATCTATCACTCGAGAGAGGGGATTTTGAATAGATCTAGAGAATATAACCTAGGATTTTATAGAGTTCGAGAGAATCTGTAGTCCTTTTAAGTCGTTAATATAGAATCACTAATCGTAATGAGTTGTTAACTATTGGTTTTTTATAGAGATATCGAAGTCTATAGTTAATGATATTTTCACTCGACACTCGAGAGAGAGAGTGGGTATTTTTGGAGTCTTGACTTATAAATAATATAACTGAACAAAGGATTAATTGGCATGACAAATACATAGGCGACAGCTAGGTGAAATCAGGATCCAGAATCTCTATCTTATTAGTTCCTCCTATTTTATTGTTTTTATATTTATCTATTATAAATCTTTATTATTTGTTTTCTAAATAAAGTTAGGATTATCAATTGTAGTACTTAATGCGAGTTAACGCAATCCCTGTGGGTTCGACACTCTTAACTCATTTATACTAAAACTTGACACCGTACATTTGCGGTACGATATAAAAATATCACAACAAATTCAAATTTGGGTGGGACCCACAGCAGTTACATCACATGTCACTATTTGTGATGGAAGTGGTTGGTAACTTTAATTGTTGGACTTTAATTACACATTACACAATTTTTTTTAAATCAAGTTTTGGAAACTTAAATGGACTATTCACTCTCTTCCTCACATCTCTCTCATGGCCGAAACTTTGCAACTCTCGGAGGGCAAATTTTTCTTCATTTTGTTCTAGCTAGCACTTAAAGGAGTCAAGTAAAGGTGATAGGGAAACTCACCCAAGAGTTTGGAACTCAAATAGAGGGCTTGGAGCTTCTACATCCATGGAATTTTTGAAATCCTAAAATCGATCAATGTAAGTTTTTCCGTAACTTATACTTGATAATTCACACACAAATCATATCTTAGAGATCCTTGGCATGTCTAGGACACTAACACGCTCAACTCGAGAAGATTCTTATTGACGTTGGTGTACCATCTATTAGGAAATCTTCAGTGAGTCGTTCAGTGTTTATCAAATAAACACCTACATATCTATACGAGTCTCCCGAGACTCATGGTTCATTAGGATAAACCATCGGACCAAGTCACGATAAACGACATGTACTGGTCTCAGCGGATTTTACTAACCGACCCGTGTTAGTAAATCTTGACCAGGAACTTTATTTAAGGATATACTTCTTATAGTGCGCTTCCCAATGTCAATTACAAACTACGTTGTAACTGCACTACATTGTAAATCATAGGGTCTTTGTCTAATATACACTTATCACTAAACCAGATTTAGTTTCAATCTAATCTTAATTAGATATCTAATCGCAATTAGATCGAATATGTGTATAAAAGACAAGAGGTGCTACTATTAAATAAGTAATATTATGGAAAATGGAATTGCTCGTATTCATGCATCAGACATAAATATGATCCGGATTGGCACTCCGAGCACCAACTCTAACAATCACTGGTCTCCAAGCTCATCTTATGTCTAAAATGGAACAAATGTTACTCCGGGTTTGAATTTCCTTTGACCATCCGGAATATAGGAATCTAGACATTTTTGTGTTTCTCCACACATAGAATCTGCTGAGTGAATGATGAGGTGTTGATTCTCCATACTGCTTCGGTTATGCTATCCTAGGATACTCTGGATAGTAATGCTTGGGTAGAAGTCCCAAGCACACTCTTGAGTTTTTGTCTCACGATATATTAGAGTGAAGTCCATATTATAGAATTTGGTGCGATCAGAATAGCCGAGATTGACAAGGGCTCTGTCATTTGCTGTATTGAAACTTCTGAAGCTCCAACCTTGCATGCATCTACTACTGAATCTGGTTGTTTACCTCTAAGATCCTGACCCTCTCAGTTAGCTTTTGGTTCTCTATGGTGGCCTGCTCTAGGGACAAGATTTCCATTTCCAGCTTCTGGTATATGGTTTCTTGTATTTCTAGAGCAGTTATCATCTCGAAGTCTTCATCAAAAGTCTGAACAACCAATGATTCTGATCTTTGTCCTTCGTTAGCCATTTCATCACCGTTTCTCTAGTGTTCTAATTTTTTCCTTCAATTTCTCAAGAAGTTTATTTTTTCAGGTCTTGTGGTGATGGTGAGTATACTACTAATCACATGTGTTGTGCTCATGTAATACTGAAAGATTAATTTTCTTTACGACTTGATTTTGCGAGCAAATTTTCAAACATGCAAATATTCAAAATCGATTATACCTTCCCAGGTGCATGACACAATGAATATCATGACAATTCACATATATTCATAAGAAAGAAAGATGCATGCAACACATATTTCACATAAACTAATCATGCATATTAAGAATTTTCTGATTTCTCGATGCATGGGATGAAATTCAAACATGCCAGCCTCGTATTTCTATGAAATACAACCATGTGCATGTTAGTTTTCCCAGAACATGCCAAGGATCTAATAAGCAAGAAAATGTGTTCATAAATTCATTATAAGTTGCGGAATTACTTACATTGAATGGATTTGAGCTTTTAAAATTTTGAATGAAGATCTCCAAGATCCAACCTTGTGTTGATTCCAAGCTTTGAGTTGTTTCCCTATCACCTTTGTTGATTCCTTGAAGTGCTAGCTAACTTGACTTTGCCACAAAATCAAAGAGAGGAGAACATGAAGCTCACACCAAAGCCTTGTGTGCTAGGGTTTGTGTTTGTGAGATGTGTTACCAAATGAGAAAAAAAGATGCCTTTTCGTAAAAACCAATTTACCCTTTTCACCTAAACAAAGTGGTTGGGTAAAGGGTTCACCAAAACCATTCCAAGGTGGTGGGAAAGTAGATGGTTTGGCATAAATGCCAACCACTCTCCCAACTACCACATTTAAAGTGGGCCCCACATTTGAATTCAAAATTCAAATGGATTCTACGAATGTTTGCCGCGGCTCGGATTCGTTTAATCCGATTAAAAGAATTCTCGTCGCTAAATAATTAAATCTAATTTAATTAAATAACGACGTCTCGTAAATTTATTACGAATGCCGTTTACGACTTAATTCTAAATTAGTCTGTTCGTTCATATTAAAGTCCGATTTTAATTTCGTAATGAAATCCAATTCATATTAATATATCCGATATATTAATTTTAGCCCATGTCAATAAATTAAATAGAAAAATCAAATTTAACTATTAAATTTATTTTACCGATTAATTCCAAATTAATCATGCTCTCTCTCTTTCGAAAACATTTAATCCCAGATTAAATAATGCTTCAATTAATCCCAGATTAATTTTCTCTCTCTTAATTAATCCCAGATTAATTCTAATCGAGTCAACTGTCATCGGTGAATCTTGGGAAGTGACCTAAGAGAACTCTGGATATGTTGGCAGTAAATCCGGTTATCGGACTATCCGATAAAGTGAGTACCTCGTACCACGTTCTTACCGATTTACAAGACATGGTTGGCTTCTAGCAAAGCACCGTGCCTACCCAATTCTCCAAAAATATTCTTACTGGAATATATATAATCTTTTTCAGGTGTAGAATACGTCGTATTGCGTATAGCGATCCAGTATCGGATGTCACGTGCAAGGCCTGGGGCTGGAATAGTGTCTGCTCCGTACGAAGCACATATCGGATATCAAGCAACTAGTCTCTTTAATATCGGATAATCATGACCTAGTCATATTATCCCGATGGTTGCAACCATTTAGAGAACCAGTTCTGTATCCCTGCGTGACCATCATCTCCATATAACTGAAGTGATACTTCCGTCTTGACATCACACCCAATACACTACGATTCTCAATAAACCCAGAAGAGGCGTACACAGAACCTGTTAAAAGTCCCGGACGACCAAAACTAAAGCATATCAATTGTCGCAAGTACTAGCGGTGCAAGTCTCAGGTTAAGACCAAATACACCTACCCTGAATCGGATTCCCATAGACACATAGTCATACTTCCAATTGGATTCCGAGTGGTCTATCCAGAGCGAAGCTGTTTCCGTACCATCGGTAAACACAACCTCCTATCACACTTGCATAAGTATCCAATACTTAAATATATGAGAACTATGATGTTACGCTTCCATAACACGCACAAGTGCGATACTAGTCTATTCCGTATTATCGATGTCCAGTCTCGATAATACTACGACTAGGGATATTTAATGATTAAACCTTTATGGATTGATATTGTCTCATATCATCTCAATCTGGAACTAATCATAAGGACTTCTACGATTTCTATAACTAATCATAAGGACTTCTACGATTTCTATATCAAAGTAAATAAATTACGAAACGGTAAAAGGCAATTTCATTACTACATAGTTAATTTTGTACAAAAACATATGTCTTTTACAAACAGTGTCGCTATCGGTCATAATTGTCTAATAATCTCCCACTTGGCCTATAGCCGGTCACTCAAGCATCTAACACCTGAACTATGTATGTGTCTCTCAAACTTTTGCTGTGAAATAGCTTTCGTCAACAGATCTACAATGTTGTCATCTGATGCGACCTTCTCGATCTTCACATCACCACGATGTATGATCTCACGAATCAGATGGAAACGTCGAAGAACATGCTTGGATCGTTGATCAGACCGCGGTTCCTTAGCCTGCGATATAGCCCCGTTATTGTCATAATACAATGGAACGGGCTCAGCTGCTAACGGGACTACTCCTAATCCAATTAGGAATTTACGGATCCAAAGTTCCTCTTTTGCTACTTCATCTGCAGCAATATACTCCGCTTCTATTGTTGAATCGGCAACAGTATCTTGCTTGGAAGATTTCCAGCTTACTGCTCCATTGTTCAAATAAAATATGTATCCGGATTGCGACTTAGAGTCGTCTTTATCGGTTTGGAAACTTGCATCGGTATACCCAGTTACCTCAAGTTCTCCATCTCCATAAACTAAGAAAGCATCCTTAGTTCGTCTAAGATATTTAAGGATGTTCTTAACCGCCATCCAGTGACCATCACCTGGATCGGCCTGATAGCGACTACACATGCTCAAAGCATACGAGACATCAGGTCGCGTACATATCATGGCATACATGATCGATCCGACTGCCGAGGCGAACGATATCCGACTTATGCTGTTTCTCTCATCTTGAGTTTTAGGACACATGTCCTTAGATAGAGTGATGCCATGTGACACTGGTAAAAGTCCCCTTTTGGACTGATCCATGTTGAATATTTTCAACACTTTGTCAATGTACGTGCTCTGGGAGAGTCCAAGCAGCTTTCTAGATCTATCCCGGTAGATCTTTATTCCTAGAATATAGGCTGCTTCTCCCAGATATTTCATGGAGAATTTTAATGAAAGCCAAGCTTTCACCGATGTTAACATGGGAATGTCATTGCCCATAAGCAATACATCATCAACATAAAGGACAATAAAAGTCAGTGCTCTCCCACTAACCTTCTTATATACACAAGGATCATCTTCGTTTTGAATGAAATCATATTCTTTTATGATCTCATCAAAACGTTGGTTCCATGACCGTGATGCTTGCTTCAGTCCATAAATGGACCGATTTAACATACAAACCTTGTTTTTAAGTCTAGGCACGATAAAACCGTTAGGCTGTTGCATATAAACATCCTCTAAAAGGTTTCTGTTAAGGAAAGCGGTTTTAATGTCCATCTGCCATATCTCGTAATCGAAATATGCAGCAATAACAAGCATTATTCGAATGCATTCAATCATGGCAACGGGTGAGAAAGTTTCGTCATAATCGACACCATGTCGTTGACGATACCCTTTCGCTACAAGCCTAGCTTTGTACGTTTGTACGTTGCCATCCATGTCAGTCTTCTTCTTGAAGACCCATTTGCATCCAATAGACTTTACGCCTTCTGGTGCATCAACTAGTGTCCAAACTTGATTGGTGTACATGGAATCCATTTCAGACTTCATGGCCTCTTGCCATAAAGCGGAATCGATATCTTGTATCGCTGCCTCATATATAGTCGGTTCGTTATCCTCAATGAGATTAATATCTACATGAGGTGATATCAGAAACCCATACCTCTCAAGTTGTTTCCTGACTCTCTCCGACCTACGCGGTCCTTGTGTAATAGAAGATTGTGGTACAGTCTCATCCCGGATGGACTGTTCTTGTTCCGTTGAGGATTCTATGCCAGGAATAGTATCACTCTGATTTTCATCGAGTTCTACCTTCCTCCCACTAACCACTGCATTTAGGAATTCCTTCTCAAGGAAAACCGCATGTAGAGCAACAAATACTTTGTTCTCTCGTGGGTGATAGAATTAATATCCTTTGGTTTCCCTAGGATATCCTACGAATAGGCATTTATCCGATTTGGGCTCAAGTTTGGTGCCTTCCAAACGTTTGACGTATGCCCAGCATCCCAAAATCTTCAGGAATGAGAAACTCGGTTTCTTTCCTGTCCATATCTCATACGGAGTCTGTTGTACAGACTTTGACGGAACCTTATTCAAAATAAGAATTGCATTGTTTAATGCATATCCCCAGAAGGAAATAGGTAGCTCAGTGCGACTCATCATAGACCTTACCATCTCCAAAAAAGTTCGATTTCTCCGTTCGGATACACCGTTTAATTACGGTGTTCTAGGAGGAGTCCACTGTGAAAGAATACCATATTCTTTCAAGTAATCTAGAAACTCATTGCTCAAGTAGTCGCCACCACGGTCCGACCGTAATTTCTTTATACTATTGCCTGTATGTTTTTCAACTTCGTGTCGAAACTCTTTGAATTTCTCAAAAGTTTCCGACTTGTGTCTCATAAGATACACATAACCATAACACGATGCATCATCTGTAAAGGTTACAAAGTATTCATATCCACCTCTAGCCTGGCTAGACATGGGCCCACATACGTCACTATGAACGAGGGCTAACAGTTCGGTGGTGCGTTCACCCTTACCGCTAAAATGTGATTTAGGCATTTTGCTTAATAAGCAAGATTCGCAGACGTCATAAGAATTTGGATCAAATCCGTCCAAGTACCCACTATTCGAAAGTGTGGATATGCGAATTTTGTTTATGTGTCCCAGACGACAGTGCCACATATAAGTTTCATATTTGTTACTCGTTTTGAGCCTTTTGTTTGTTATATTATATGTTTGAGATTGATTTATATTCAAAATATAAAGACCACTATTTGCAACAGCAGTGCAAATTTCTACATCATTTTTATACACAAAACACCCAGTGTTCCTGAATACAAAAGTATACCCACATTGGGTTAACATAGATACATAAATAATATTCCTAGTCAAACTAGGTACATAATAACAGTCTGTAAGTTCTAGTACATGCCCCGAGGGCAATTCCAAAACAAAAGTGCCAACGGCCAAAACGGCTACTGGTGCCCCATTTCCAACGCGTAGATCAATCTCCCCTAAGGTCAATCTCTTGCTAATCCGCAGATCCTGCACATCAGTACATATGTGAGTACCACAACCAGAATCAAAAATCTAATTTTTAAAACTAGAAGTAGTCATGTTTATTTCAATAACAAACATACATGAAGCTGGTGCCTTGCCCGCTTTAATCTCCTTCTAGAGCGCCTTGTACTCGCGGCAGTCACGCTTCCAGTGACCCCGCTTGCCGCACTGGAGGCAAACATCCTGAGATTTGTCCTTAGGCTTCCTAGAAGCCTTTGACGATTTAACCTTGCCCTTTCTTTTATGCTTCTTCTTCTTCACACCTCCAGTCGCCTTGGGCCCAGCCCTCGGTGTCTGAGATGTCGAAGTAAAGTGCGCCTCGCGCTTATTGCCCTTAAGCAGCTCCTTCTCGGCTTTCTTGAGAATTGACAACAAGTCTCCAAGAGTGTCATTAGTGTTCATCAAATTATAGTTTATGATGAACTGTCTCCAAGTGTCGGGGAGAGATTGTAAGATCATATCTACGGTAATCTCAGCCTCTAAGACTATCCCCATCTCAGCCAGCTCATCTATGTCAGCAATCATCTGTGCCACATGGGACTCAACAGACATGCCTTCTAACATACGTCAACGGAAGAGATTCTTTACTAACTCATATCTTTGCGACCTTCTGTTAGATCGGTGAAGATCTTGCAACCTCGCCAACATGTTATAGGGATCCAAGTCCCTATTCTGTCGACGGAAATGCTGAGTCATGGAAGTAAGCATAATAGACTGAGCAGTATCGCAATCATCGCTTTGAGTCTTCCAAAGCTCCAACTCAAGTAACTGATCAGGTTGGGCTTAGGCCCAAGAGGTGTCTGTATGGTGTATAGCAGCCTTTCGGCTCCAAGGAATATCCTTAGATTCATTTCCCAATAGGCAAAGTTTGTGCCCTTAAAGGCATTTTCGCCCATGATAATGTCTCGGACATTTTCCTTTCCAATCATCTTGACTACGATAGTCCAACTATCTAGTCAATGATATTTGGGTATAGTCTAACTGTTACAAGAAAAATAACATTGTATTAGTCCAACTAATAAAATAATTTTGACGAAATATTTTGAAAGCGCGTAAAGCTAAGTATCTGAATGAAATTGAAAATTCAATACTAGCCTCCCACTATTTTTTCGGCGAGCCTCTAACCCTCTGTCGAGTACTCGGGAAACCCAGTTTCCTAGTGGGCTAGGATCCCGTTAAATAACACACAACTTTGACTTTGGCCAACAAGCTGTATGATATTTAACTAGGTAGATCTCGAAGATCAATTGGATCTCATCCAATTCCTAGATCCGGTAGGTGGACATCCAAGTCTGAAACATATATACAATATATATGCCAATATATCCAATATATTTTCCTAACATTTTTCCTCTGAATCAACTAAGTCTTGGCTTTGGCACAACAAGCTTAATGATTCCAGTTAAGCGAGACCCATTGACATGGAAAGCTTCGTAATCAATGTCGATGGACAAGAAATGATCTTGACTTTGGCTAACAAATCACGACTTGGACAAGACACCGATATGGAATAAAACTCTCATGATTCAAACACATCCGCAATTGACAAAGGTCTTGACTTTGGCCAAAAAACCAATGCCAACTTTGGATCTTGAGTAAGAATCACTCAACGGAAGGAAAAACGTTTAATATGTTTTGAGGGTTTTTCCTGTAAATTGGAAACCAATTTATTATCTTTGATTAGGTCTCATCATACACCATTAAGCATGCATTCTAAAAGCATAATAAGGCGCGATAAATAAATTAATAATGATATGCATATGGATATGTCACAAATTATTCCTAGAACAAATCACTTCATTTCCTCTCCCCGGCTAGAACTATTCTAACTTCTACCCAATTACATAATACAATAAAGAAACCTCATTTACAAAATTGCCATCGCCCTTCTAATATCCATCCGATATACATTATTCATACAACGCATTCATGTATTCATACAAAGCATATTATTCAATCAATCTAATCTAATTAATTAATCTTTGATTAAGGACTATCCAATGTTCAAACAACGATTTGATTTGCGCGAGTCCAACTCGTTTAAGAATAAATACTTAAAGTATGTATTCTTCAATTATATCGAACTACAACTTTAAATCCAATTTATTTGTATTCAATACTAATTCCAATTTAATTCCAAATTAAATATTTACACTTATTTATTTTCCTTAAAGACTTGGATTCCAAATCCAATCTTAATGGGTCTCAAAGGCCCAATAACACCCAATGTCATTTTAATTAAAGTCCAATGGGCTTTTAATTGATTCTTAAGGCATAGGCTTTGGCCATAATGGATCAAATCCAAAATGCCAAGGCCCAATAGGAATCACCCTATTGCCAACAAATCAATTTAAGCCCATTAGACCCAATTATATTCTTTAAAGGGGCCAAGTGATGTATTTGGACTTTATGGAATTGGTTTTGGGCCCAATTGGATCCAATCCAAAAGTCCAAGACCAGACTTGATCAAACCAAGCCTATTAAGCCCAAATACACACTTTTAGCCCAATTCATAATTTAAAGGCTAATTAACATAATTATAATATTCCAAATATCACAATTATTTTAATTAAAGTGTATTATCCATGATTAATTAATTAAACTCAATATTTCCAAAATACCAATTAACTTAATTAATCATGCTTAATCCATCAATTTATGCTCAACACAAATTGAAGCCAAAACACATCATTTCATGCTCAACATGCTCTTGAATTTAACATAAACATTATTGACTTTGATTCTAATCTAATCAAACCAACAATCAACATTTAAACATGCATTTAAACACATCCGATGATGTTACAAAAAAAAAATAAAAGTGCAGTTCATTGTCTACACCATTCAACCACACTAAGGAATTTTAAAAAAATTTGATCCAATCAATTTTTCTCAAATCTAATCATGCACAACTCTAAGTTAACATAATCTAAGCATGCTCAAAGCATCAATTTGAAGAAATCATATTCAAAACACAAAAGCCCCAAATTTTAGTCTCATGAACCCTAAAATTTTCATGCTTAAAATTGGCTTTTGATACCATTGTTAGTTTTCCTAGAACATGCCAAGGATCTAATAAGCAAGAAAAGGTGTTCATAAATTCATTATAAGTAGCGGAATTACTTACATTGAATGGATTTGAGCTTTTAAAATTTTGAATGAAGATCTCCAAGATCTAACTTTTGTATTGATTCCAAGCTTTGAGTTGTTTCCCTATCACCTTTGTTGATTCCTTGAAGTGCTAGCTAACTTGACTTTGCCACAAAATCAAAGAGAGTATAACATGAAGCTCACGCCCAAAGCCTTGTGTGTTAGGGTTTGTGTTTGTGAGATGTGTTACCAAATGAGAGAGAGAGATGCCTTTTGGTAAAAACCAATTTACCCTTTTCACCTAAACAAAGTGGTTGGGTAAATGGTTTCACCAAAACCATTCCAAGGTGGTTGGAAAGTAGATGGTTTGGCATAAATGCCAACCATTCTCACAACTACCACATTTAAAATGGGCCCCATATTTGAATTCAAAATTAAAATGGATTCTATGAATGTTTGCCACGGCTCGGATTCGTTTAATCCGATTAAAAGAATTCTCGTCGCTAAATAATTAAATCTAATTTAATTAAATAACGACGTCTCGTAAATTTATTACGAATGTCGTTTACGACTTAATTCTAAATTAGTCCATTCGTTCATATAAAGTCCGACTTTAATTTCCTAATGAAATCCAATTCATATTAATATATCTGATATATTAATTTTAGCCCATGTCAATAAATTAAATAGAAAAGTCAAATTTAACTATTAAATTTATTTTACCGATTAATTCCAAATTAATCATGCTCTCTCTCTTTCGAACACATTTAATCCCAGATTAAATAATGCTTCAATTAATCCCAGATTAATTTTCTCTCTCTTAATTAATCCCAGATTAATTCTAATCGAGTCAACTGTCATCGGTGAATCTTTGGGAAGCGACCTAAGAGACCTCTAGATATGTTGGCAGTAAATCCGGTTAACGGACTATTCGATAAAGTGAGTACCTCATACCACGTGCTTACCGATTTACAAGACATGGCTGGCTTCTAGCAAAGCACCGTGCATACCCAATTCTCCAGAAATATTCTTACTGGAATATATATAATCTTTGTCAGGCGTAGAATACGTAGTATTGCGTATAGCGATCCAGTATCGGATGTCATGTGCAAGGCCTGGGGCTGGAATAGTGTATGCCCGTACGAAGCACATATCGGATATCAAGCAACTAGTCTCTTTAATATCAGATAATCATGACCTAGTCATATTATCCCGATGGTTGCAACCCTTTAGAGAACCAGTTCTGTATCCCTGCGTGACCATCATCTCCATATGACACATAGTCATACTACCAATGGGATTCCTAGGGGTCTATCCAGAGCGAAGCTATTTCCGTACCATCGGTAAACACAACCTCCTATCACACTTGCATAAGTATCCAATACTTAAATATATGAGAACTATGATGTTACGCTTCCATAACACGCACAAGTGCGATACTAGTCTATTCTGTATTATCGATGTCCAGTCTCGATAATATTACGACTAGGGATATTTAATGATTAAACCTTTATTGATTGATATTGTCTCATATCATCTCAATCCGGAACTAATCATAAGGACTTCTACCAATTCTATATCAAAGTAAATAAATTATGAAATGGTAAAAGGCAATTTCATTACTACATAGTTAATTTTGTACAAAAACACAATGTCTTTTACAAACAGTGACGCTATGGGTCATAATTGTCTAACAGTGCATGAATTAGGTTCCATACTAAGTCATCAGCCTTAGGCCACTTTGAACTCATTCCTCTTATTTCTTGAAAACTTGACAGTTTAATATATGTTTCCTAAGCACAACCTGGATAGCCTACGATGGAGGGATTGTTAAACATATGTGATTACCTCGACTTGTATTCAGAGGTGGCCGAATTGCGTATATATAAGCTAGGCTTATATGACGAATATGTCTGGACTTAGAGAGTCCCACAATATGAAGTGTACTCGTCGAGCACTTGGGTAGCCGATAATGTTTATTATAATTATCAATTAAAATAATTAAGTATTATTTGATAATATTAATTATTTACTTTGACTCACTTAGATTATTTTGGATTAATCCAAAATTACACAAGGGCTTTGTTGTAATTTTATAAATATTTCTAACAATGGAGGATATTTTGATAATTACAAAATATGTAATATATGTGTATTTGACTTGATTTAATTGGATTAAATCAAAGTGGGAGACAATCAGCTAATCAATTGGTTAAACTTTGTCTAGATTTAATTGGATTAAATCAAAATAGTAGACAATGAACTAATCAATTGGTTAAGTTTTGTCTAGATTTAATTGGATTAAATTAAAATGGTAGACAAAAATGATTTGTCACACATAATTATGCATAATTGAATAAATTGGATTAAGCTCACCTAAAAGTTGATTAAAACTTTTATTAATTAAAAATGTATAAGCTTCACTATAAAAGGCCTGCTTAAGCAAGTTTTTAAGCAAACAAACATTAATACAAGGTATAAAAAAAATTAGCTTAAAGAAGTGTTTAGAAAAACTTTGGAAGTTCTCTACATTTTCAACAAGGATGAGAATATTAGATCTTTGGTTCAAGCTTACTATATAAGTTTGATCTTCTCTAATAAACTATGTTTTTGTATTTGATACATAATAATATAGCTTGAAGTTGAAATTAGGCTAATAAATTTATGTATGGATGCTCTGGAAGCATAAACACAATATGCTTGTAATTGAGTCAAAAGTATTCATGTTAGACATGAACTTAAAATTAGAGTTTGAAACGCTAGATAAAAACTTGGAGTTATGGCTACCATTCTAGAATCACTTGACCACTTTTGAGTGTAACATCCCCCTATTGGAGATGTTATCGGCAGACGATAGGCTGTCCTATCACCATAAATCTCTAACTAACTCTCATCCAAGACTCATAACTATGCAATGCAATGCAGTCTATATGGCCCATTTAAGAGATGAATGCATAAATGATGAACTCAAACTTACATAACTGGACTTCATGCCCGAAAATGCTTATGTACAAAAACTTTTATAACTCGACCCATACAAATTTAAACTTTTTACAACTACACTTATATTCCCAAGACCTGGTGACTGGCTGACTGCAACACTGCTATCCGGCTTCCCAAAAACTCTGATGCATGTGGTCGACCGATCAGGTCATCGACCTACAAAACTCAAACACTATTGTATAGTGAGTCATAAGACTCAGTAAGTAACTATGCTCATACCTTGAGCGTCAAACACACACAAAGTCTGAATCTTGTTTCTATATTAAGCTGATCTATTTATCTGACCATGTAATATTCACGGAGTCTGTGCCAACTATTTAATTCTTATCCATTTACAAATATTTTATTTATTACTAATCTTTTTATCTGACCACACACGTACTTTAAATCATATTTGCTATTTACACTTTAAACATCTTTAACATTAACATCAAGTTTCTATATTCCCTTCTACTGTGTCAAATTTCATCACGTTCCTATTGTGTTACCCTGATATCTTTCTACTTTCCTATACACTCTTTGCTAATCTAGTTCAGGCAATTATTATAACTTTCTTACTTTTACTTTCTTGAAATATCATCAAATCGGTATTATAAAACGTTATTTCTATTCAATATTCAATACATTATCATCAATAATGTATATATGTATATGTAATCATATTATCATGCACTTGTGTTTTATAAAATGCCCCTTCTATGTAAACGTATAACACACACAAACACCAATCACATATACATATAGTTGTAATCATGCTATTATGCATTGATGTCGGCTATACACATCTCAAATGATTTCTAGAGTATATAATTTATATGTGTATCTTGTAAACTTTAGCATGCCATGTTTTTAGAAAACACTTTTCTTGAAAACTCTTTCTGAAAACTCTTTCTGAAAACTCTTTTCTGAAGCTCTTTATAAATCATTTCTCTCTGAAATTCTGTTTTATGAAAACTGTTTCTAAAATCTGATCTCTCAAAACTGTTTTCTGAAAATCTGATATCTCAAAACTCATTTTTTCTGAAAAATTGATATTTGAGTGTCTGTTGAAAAATTGATGCATGGGGGCGTTACGTATCATCGTCCCCTCATACGCCCTAAAGCCAGGTATGCAAATCCATGACATTGGGGCGTTACGTATCACCGTCCCCCAAAGTATGTCATACTTGTCCCTGAAACTGGTGGTCTTGGGGCGTTACGTATCGTCGTCCCCCAAGCCACAAAACTAGAACTAGGGGTGCGGATCTATGCTACCCTCCAAGCTCTGAACTAGAGTCTAGGTACACGAACCTATGTCGTCATCCTGGCTATGAAATTAGGATCTAGGAGCTTTACGTATTGTCATCCCCCTAGTCCTCTACACGTGCACATGTCTCTATCCGTTAATTCCAAGTTGTATCAAGTTACATACTCGGGTGGGTTTTTCCCCCATGCCCCGAAAACCATAAATTCATGATTTAAATCTCAAAACTGTATCAAACATTTTCTGAAAATATTTCTTTCAAAAGTATTTGAAACTTTTCTTTAAAACTCTTTGAATTTCAAAACCATTCTTAACTTCAATTTAACTTCTGGAAATCTTAACACACACATATGCATATGCATTTCTTATGCTTCCACCTACCCTAGTCATGCTTTCTTATATGTTTATCTTATATTGTCATACATGTACATGCACATATTCATGCATACTCATAAATTAATGACATACGAGTTCTAATCTTTACATGCTTTCATCTACAATTATCTTATGATATATATGCTCAAAATATCCTCAGTATGCTTTGCACACACTCATCCTTAGTATGCTTTGCACACACTCAGACATACTTAATTAACATACATTCATACTACCAAAAAAATACATATGCATATACTTCTCATACTAACTTACTAATTCCATACTTATATTTGTATACATATTCAAAGCTCTGTTGCTACATCACTCTATGCACATACACTCAAATTACAAATTCTTCAACTTCTCTATTGTATTAAATTCTCAAAGTATAGATACACACACACACGTAAAACCAGGATTCCAAATCACATACATATATTTATTATCATACGCAATTCTAATTACACATACACAATATCTTTATTTTCTTTCAAATCATTTAAATAACATCTAGACTTATAGTATTCATAAATTATTCATTCCTTTACTCACATAATCATGCCTTTCATTAGTCTTACGTCACATATCAATATTTATATAACAAACAACATTACTCACATATATTTACTTATGTATTAACTCTTCATCGCATATCCTCGCAAATACTGAAACATATGTTCATACTTAATCATATACATACATATTTATGTGAATATTCATATTCTATCATCTCAACATACATAAATTACGTACCACGCTTCATATTTATAAACTATAAACATCACCAAATGAGCATTCCATTATTCATCATAATATGTTATTACACAAGTTCGCATATGTATTCAACGATCGAGTCTATTTAGTTAGTTTCCGCAATATACTCAATATACCTTTTTATTCTAGTTTTCATATTTCATTCTTACATACGATATCTTATTATTTTAACTTACTCATTATAGTTGCTAACCCTATATTCCTAGGGTGTAATGCCTACAACTCCCAAATCTAATTAAAGCTACTGTTACTACTTCTACTCTTGTCTTCATTACTGATATTGTTTCCTTTACTGATACTATTACTACTGTCAGTCCAGCCATTCTGTTTCAAATATATATATATATATATATATATATATATATATATACACATACATGTGTAACGTTTATTATCATATTCGTTAAAATTCCAACTCACGCATTTCTCACGTATAACACATCCATTCTAAATTTTCAGTTTATATACACATCTAATTATATTATTTTTATATCAAATTTCTTTATTAAAGATACAAATATACACATAACTTTACACAACTCATAAAAAAATCACCAATTTCTAGGGTTAACTGCCGATTTTTCCCAATTTCTTCAATCTTAAAATTTCTTTCAATTTCATACTATATATCTAATCTAGGATACTTTCCATCATGATTCTAACTCTTTATCAAACCCAATTTCGAAATTCACTCAAAACCCAAATTATAAAATTAATCAAATTCAAGGTAATTATAGGCATAGTATACTTACAATTTGCATCCATGACCGAAATCAAAATTTCAAATCTGGAATCCCTCATCATCATCATCATCTTCTTCTTCTTCTTCTCTCTCCTCTCTCTCTCTCGGCCCAGCCCCTGCTCTCTCCCTCCGCTGCCTTTGCTTACTGCCACCATGTCGGACCAATCTCCGAGGACGCGTCGGAAGCTCGCCGGCAGCCAGGGATAAAGCCGGAACTGCTCTCACCCCTATCACTTTCTCGGTCTCTCTCCTCTCTCTCCCGATCTTTCTTCATCTCTCTCGTCTCGTCTCTTTCTTTTTCTTCTACGTGTGTGTGTTGTGTGAAAACATGTGTGTGTGTGTGTTAAATAATATATATGTATATATGATACATATGTGTGTATTTTATTATGTATGTGTGAGTGTTCCACGTGTCCCTCTTTTTCTCTCTTTTTCTCTCTTCTTCTTTTTATTTTTTTTGTTCTTTGCGTGTGTGTGTAATATATATATAACACATGTATGTGAAATATGATACATGTGTGTGTTAAATAATATCTAGATTCATCTACACTAGTATGGTTAATTTCAAGTTAAACCCTCAAGTTTAATTATTATTATTATATAGCTAATCTATTGAAAAAAATAATAAAATAAAATTCACGCAACACGCTTAAAATAATACGGGATATTACATTGAGTGACCTAGAATTGTTCATGAGTCACTTCATTGAATAAAGGAAATCAAGGAAATTAGTTAGAATTTTTTGCATTACTCCAAGATAAATAACATCGATCTATGAACCATCTAAAATTCTAGGTCAACAACCAACATATGCAACAAAATGTAAGTAATTGCCTACTAACACAATTCACATCCAAATATATATATAATATATATATATATACACATACATGTGTAACGTTTATTATCATATTCGTTAAAATTCCAACTCACGCATTTCTCACGTATAACACATCCATTCTAAATTTTCAGTTTATATACACATCTAATTATATTATTTTTATATCAAATTTCTTTATTAAAGATACAAATATACACATAACTTTACACAACTCATAAAAAAATCACCAATTTCTAGGGTTAACTGCCGATTTTTCCCAATTTCTTCAATCTTAAAATTTCTTTCAATTTCATACTATATATCTAATCTAGGATACTTTCCATCATGATTCTAACTCTTTATCAAACCCAATTTCGAAATTCACTCAAAACCCAAATTATAAAATTAATCAAATTCAAGGTAATTATAGGCATAGTATACTTACAATTTGCATCCATGACCGAAATCAAAATTTCAAATCTGGAATCCCTCATCATCATCATCATCTTCTTCTTCTTCTTCTTCTCTGCTCCCTCTCTCTCGGCCCAGCCCCTGCTCTCTCCCTCCGCTGCCTTTGCTTACTGCCACCATGTCGGACCAATCTCCGAGGACGCGTCGGAAGCTCGCCGGCAGCCAGGGATAAAGCCGGAACTGCTCTCACCCCTATCACTTTCTCGGTCTCTCTCCTCTCTCTCCCGATCTTTCTTCATCTCTCTCGTCTCGTCTCTTTCTTTTTCTTCTACGTGTGTGTGTTGTGTGAAAACATGTGTGTGTGTGTTAAATAATATATATGTATATATGATACATATGTGTGTATTTTATTATGTATGTGTGAGTGTTCCACGTGTCCCTCTTTTTCTCTCTTTTTCTCTCTTCTTCTTTTTATTTTTTTTGTTCTTTGCGTGTGTGTGTAATATATATATAACACATGTATGTGAAATATGATACATGTGTGTGTTAAATAATATCTAGATTCATCTACACTAGTATGGTTAATTTCAAGTTAAACCCTCAAGTTTAATTATTATTATTATATAGCTAATCTATTGAAAAAAATAATAAAATAAAATTCACGCAACACGCTTAAAATAATACGGGATATTACATTGAGTGACCTAGAATTGTTCATGAGTCACTTCATTGAATAAAGGGAAATCAAGGAAATTAGTTAGAATTTTTTGCATTACTCCAAGATAAATAACATCGATCTATGAACCATCTAAAATTCTAGGTCAACAACCAACATATGCAACAAAATGTAAGTAATTGCCTACTAACACAATTCACATCCAAATATATATATATATATATATATATATAATATTATCCAAAATTTTCCATTTAGTTTACAGATCCACCCAAACATTAGGAGCTTTGTATGACGATGTTAAATTCACATACTATTCAGCTTAAGACTATTCATGCTCATAATCCTTTCATTACACGAACTTACTGAGCATAATAGGTTAACACATGTAAGTATTTCATACAAGAATAACATAAATTCATTTTAATTTGAATTTTATGCTCTATGAGCATTTCATGCTCTCAATCCATTTTCAAAAGTTTGAAGTCCATGCATAACAATAATACATCCATTTTTTGTAATTTTTATTGGGAAGAATAGAATAATTCAATGTTCTCCCCCACAGACGTCGCCAATTTGATACGTGCAGTAAAAGTGGGATAGAATAGAATAATTCAAATAGAATCCTAGGCTTTGCTCTGGAAGCTCTTTGAAATCTGGGCATGCACAAATGTGTATTTTTTGTTAGGATCGTCCCTTCCAGTTTATGTGTGCAGTTTAATTGCTAATCCAAGTGTAGAATGTTATATGCTTATGTTCTAATTGTATCCTTGATTTCTTTATTCTTCCAACCGACCTCGTTATGTACAAGCTCTTTGGCTTATATAGAGTCTCACATATATAGGTGTGTCACCTTCTTGACTGATATTTGTCCATAACTGGACTTCTTTGTAGATGCATGGTGTACACTTGTCATGATACATGCTCTAATATAGCATTTAGTGTAATCATGTTGTAATTACAAATGTTATTATGCATGAGAATTGCTAATAAATCCACTAATCCCATATAGAGATATACATGACATCACGTTTTTCGCGATACTCCAAGGTATTTCAGGATATTTATGTTCAAGTCAGAATACTTCTGATGCACTCCGATGGGTTCCAGAGTGAGATGTCTCCAGAATTGGCATAGGTCAGACTAGATTCGGCTTGAACGTCTATTTACTCTGGAATGACATGACCTCAGAGTAACGTTACTTCGGAGTAGCATCACTCTTGGAGTTAGGGCTGGGTTGTCTCCGTCAGAGGTAACCCATTGACTCCTCCTATCTATTAGTACAATATAACAATGACAGATGTCTTCCTCCTAGTGGACCTTTGTCTATCTGCAACAGTTCCACTAAAGAAGCGTGTTGAGGAAGATTCTTATGTATGTTGACACATGTCTATGGTGGCGAGGCTATTTCTGAGCACCTATAAATATATAATAAAATAATAAATTATTATCCTGGTTGACCCTTTCATTATTCTGGATCAATAGGCTCGGTTGTGCATTGGAAAAGTATACGGACAAACATTTTCGAGATCGGGAATTCCCGATCGGGAGTTGGGAAATTCGAATTCTAAGATTTTGTTACCAACAACTCTCGAACAGGTACTCGACTCCCGATCCGTCTCGAAGTTGATTATCCTCTCGGGAAGTAAGAACCCATTCGGGATTTGGGTCTCAATTCCATAATGGATACCCAATTCACGAATGAATAATAAGTATTGCGTTACTCAATTCTTGAATGGGTACCCACTCACCTATATTAAACTATCACTTTTTACGAACTTTATGTTAGCATATTATAGGGTTCGAGAATTCCCGTACTCGACCTAAGAATTCTTATACTCGATATTTCCCGATTGAATATATTCAATTTATATATGATAAGTCATGAAATATGTATCCGTACACATTCCGTCCTGAAAATTTCGGGACAGATTCGAGAATTAGAATTTCTATCTAATAGGCACGCGAAATTTACCCACCTCATAAAAGTGTGTGATTTTAGGATATTGAAGGTTTTTTGAAGAAAATAAAGCGAAGGGCTAAAAGAAATACTCCATGCCCTTGAAACCACTCTCCTCTTCCCGCGCCTCCTCTCTCACACACGCCGAATAAACGCACAACTCAAAACGAAAGAGGGCGACGATGTTGACAGAATACGGCATCAAGTACGCCGCTCACGTCATCACAAATCACTTCGGCGATCTCGTATCTGTACTTCCCTCATCTCATCTCATCCCTTTCTACACACAATCAAAACGCACAGTTTTTTTTTTAATCATATTTTTTATTCGTTTTATAAATAAACTCTTTTTTTTTTTTTTGGCAGAAAGTGTGCGAATGTCTTCTCCGCAAAGGGCCGCTAACTAGAACTAACATAAAGCGATACACTGAACTCAGCGATGAACAAGTCAAGAACGCTTTGCTCGTCTTAATTCAACAGAATTGCGTTCAAGCTTTTGCAACCGAGCAACCAGGTTTCTATTTGGTCCATTTTGAAATATTTGCTATGTATGTTGATTGTCGTTGATGCGTCAAATTGGAAAATATTAGGTCAAAACTTTTTAATTTGAATTCCAATGTTGTTTAAATTCACTGAAATTTTCTGAATGTTTAATTTGCTATCTTGATGCAGTTCAAGAAAATGCATTTAGTTTAAGGCATTTTAAAAACAATTTCAGATATAATCTGGAAAACTAATTTAAAATTTGAATACAGTGAGATTTTTGTTTTATTTTATTTTGACGCGTATAATGAAATGTAGCTACTGTTAAGACTAACAGTTTCACTCTTTAGGTGCCTTTGGAGATGCTCCAAAAGTTAATACCCAGTACGTGGTATTGTTTGACAACATACTCCATCGCTTGAGGTTCTCGAAGTTTTTAACAATTGTGTCCCAGGAATTTGATCAACAAGTTAGTTGTTTTTTATTTTTATTTTTTAATTTTATCGATGTTTATTAATGGCATTGTGTGTTGTGTTTTTTTTTTGATTTTTTTATTTATTCGATTTCCCGTTTCTGGGTAATTTTTCCGCAGTCTGTAGAACTCTTCCAAGGGTTACTTGAACATGGTAGGCTTACGCTGAAACAAATGTTTGATCGAGCCAAATCGAGTGAGAAAGAAGGCAAGTATGATAAGTTAACATGATAAATTAATAGTTCAAGGTGCTTTCATGATAAATTCACTTGGGTAATGGTAGTGTGGTGGTAAAATTTTTGCGCTCAATTTGATTCAGCTGATTTAAATTTTCTGAAGTGAAATATTCCTTTTTCAGTGAGTTTATTTGATTTGTTCTTCTAGGCAATCTTGTGGTTCTGGATTCCGTACGAGAAACGCTTCTTAAACTTGTGACTGCTCACTGTGTGGAGCGCTGCCCAGCCCCTGAACCACTTCTTATGCCAACATCTGAAGAAGAAGGTCCTGCAAGAAAGCGAGGTTCTAAGTCTGCCAAGGTATTTGCACATTTGTGTCGAATTTTATAAGCTGATGATTGTTCTGCATAGGATCAGGAGTAACAATCATTTACTTATGTGAACGTGTTGTGCATTATGTGCTGATTAGAGGTCAGTGTGCCTGTGCAAGTTTTTTTTCCTTCTATCTTAGCAGTGACAACAGAGCTAATAGTCTAATGAAAATTGCAATAGCAGTATTTTGTCACTGATAGCTGGGAGTTTATCTGGAGTTATACTTCATTGCTTTTACATATTTTAAGATGTGATTGTCTTTCCCATCTAGTTTTGGCACTAAAGGCTTCATTCTGTAAGGGGGTTTGCAGTGGAATTCGCTGCATCATGACCTACCAAGGATTCCTAGTAAACCATGTACATCATCAAATTAATAAAAAGTAAGATACCACCAATTTCATTTATCTTGAAAAAAGATTATTTCATATAGATAAAGTGCATTATCCTATAGATGTTGAGATATCGTTCACTGCATGGTTAGAGTTCTCTTTATGAATGAGTGATACAATAATAATCAGTGTCTTTATAATTGAACTTGTTAGACAGTTTAAATACTATTATTAGGCCCTTAACTGTTAGGTTTGGGTCAAGTGGTAACTTAACATGGTATCAAAGCTAAGTTTTGACCAAGCGGTTTGGTGTTTGAATCCCCCTAAATGGTTGTATTTATTATTTGTTTTTAGTCTATTTCTGTCTTTTAATATTTGTGTGACTTAATCCACTTTACAAGCCCGTTGATTAATTTGGTCTTGCATGTGATGGGGCTCATTAAAGAGCTTAAAAACTTTTTTGGGCTTTTATCTATCAGCTTAAGCTTTTGAGTCAAGCTGTAACTTATTAGGATATACAAATGTGGATACACAAACTGAGTTGGTAACGATATTTTTCCATTATGTACTCAAGAAAATTGAAGAACCAGAAACTATAGAACAGCAAGTTGTAGCTGCATCTTTGCCAATGGAAGCAATGAGATTTTCAGTTGTAATAAATATGGAATCAGATGTTGGAGGAGAACAAGAGAAAAAATCCAATACTACGACTCCTGGAGAGAAGGTTTGTAGAAATATTGTTCTTCAAACTTGCAACTTTTACTCTCGTTTTAACAGTGTTCAAGAACGTGTCACCTAGGCGTGCCTAGTCGGCGCGTATAGGTTAGGCGGCCAGTGGCCGTCACGATTTTGGTCTAATCGACCATATTAGGCGGCCACTAGCCTACGCAGCCCAGATCGGTGATTCGGCGCTGCCTAATCGCGCCTGAGGCAGCGTAGTGTAGCCTTGCAGCGTTGCTCTTCGCGGCGCTGCAATTTGTTTTTGGTAATCTTCTAACCCCTCAAAACGACCGTTTTGGGGCTGTCTTTAACTCCTTAAAACGTCGTCGTTTTGAGGGGTATAAGAAAATAAAAAATAAACACGCATCGTTTCTCAGGGAAAAAGGGAGTCTAAATTATATATATACACACACACCCCTTTTACAACACAAATCATTACCATAAAAGCAAAAAAAAAATTGATTTTTCCCTCTCTCAAAGGCAAAAAAGGTGGAAGAAGATAAATTTCTAAATGCCTAAACCCTAATTTTTCTAATTCTTCAAAGTTCATACATAAACCCTAATTTTACAAAATTAACAATTTAATTCATCAATTTCAAAAAAAAAAAAAAATCAATTTAAAACATAAACCCTAATTTCAAAAAACTCGAATTTTCTCAATTTTTTATTATTTTCTTATCAAATCGACCCTCTATAAATTTTACGCATTACTCAACAACATTTCCCTATGTCAAAATCACATCAAATCTTAAATCTAATTATGGAAATTCTCTATTTCCGATTAATTTCCTAGGTCCCGCCAGGCGCCGTAGGCGCTGGGCGCTGCCTGACTAGCGCCTAGTGCGTTTTAGAACACTGCTTTTTAATTTGCACTTTTGTATTCCTTAGCGCAAGCATGATGTTTTGGAGCTGGATGAATTTGGAGCTGCAAATGAGCAGTCAGTTGTCTATCGTGCCAATTTTGAGGAATTTGTTCGTCGTCTTAGGCATAAGGCAGGTTCTTTACTCTTGGTTTTTGTTTGTAATTGTAATTTATTAACTCTTATGTAAAAGAATTATATTTCCAGAATCAAAAAATAGGGAATTATATTGATCTACCAATATTCTATGACATTCTAGGCTTGCATAGACTGTGTGAGAACACGTCTAGATGATGGAGCTGCCAATGTTTTAAGTGCTATGCTGGAGGCAACTAGAAGTGCAGAGAAGAAAGTGAAAACAAAAAATTCAGGTTCCTTTATATCTAGGTTGATTGCTTAATTTCTTTTTGGTGCCTATCATTTTCCTTCCTTTGTCCTGGTGAAAAAGCTGTTGGTTTCTATCGATTTCTATTTCTATGAAATAAAAACAGAAAGCTACTACAGTTTTGGTGAACTGAGGTGTTTTGCCATTAGAATAATATATTACAGTTTGTGGGGATCAGAATTGGTGAAGACATTATGACTCGGGGTCGGGGCTAGGTCTATGCATTTTTGGAAACTACTTAAGCTATGTTTTGCCTGTTCTAGCTTGTCCAATCTGTTGTTATGTCCAAACACCATAGGTTATGTAAATGTATCAGCATTTTGTGCAGTGGTATTCATTCATAATTTGTTAATCATCACTTCTCATCTAAATGACAAGTAAGACTGTCTTTTTAGGTGGGCTATTGATGCAGTATGTATTTTCCTGGTCTTTAATAAGAGAGAAGATTAGATGTCTTTATTTCAATTATATCATTTGTTTTTACTTATTCCTATTAAGACATTTATGTTGTTTCCAACGCTAGATATGGTGAATCCTCCTCTCGATTAATTATATCTTTGGGATGTAATGAATCTAGTGTTTCTAATATGTTGAATGGAAAAATAAATTACTCTTAAGCACTAGAGGACTGCTAGTCATGTGCCAGTGGGTCTGATCCAAAACAGTGCCTATGAATTTGATCCATTGACACATCCAGCTCATAGTTGTCAAGCGCGTCTTAGGCTCAGACCATTGCGTCACATGAAGGGTCAAGCCAAGCGACCTTCATTAGGCGCGCATCTTTGAAATGCGCGTAGGTGCACCTAGGGGCGCCTCATAAAAATGTATGAGAAAACTCCTACCCGAATTGACCCACTCAACCCAAAATCAAGTTGAATAACATTTATTTAATAAATTAAAATAGGTTTTGGCTTGGGGTTGGCTTTACATTTTGACAAACACATTAATTTGTATTATCAATATTTGTATTATTGTAATTGTTATTTATATCAGTGTTCAAAAAGACAGCTGCCGCATATACGCTTGGCGGCTGGCCGCCGCTGCAATTTGGCCCAAATCGGTGGGTTTCACGGCTATGTGAACTGTTGTGGCTTGTATCAGCGGCTCCGGCTACTGTTTAAGAGAACTGATGGTTGGGTTTTGATAACAACATGATTCTGAGTCCTTTTATGGTGGTGGTGAGAGAAGAGAAGTGGCAGTGGCTATTTGGATTTTAGCAATTTTGTGTATTGTGGTGTTATTTTGACTGCTGTGCTATGGACAAAGTCGGAGATTGGGAGATTCTGAGTTCAATGACGTAATCTGTGTTGTTGATCATGATATCAGAATTTGGCCTGAAAATTTTGCCGAGAATTTGGTGGTTGAAATGGTTGCTAGCCTGCTACAGTATTAAAAAGAGAATTTTTAGTAGTCATTTAAGAACCCTAAAATCTCAGCTCTTCATTTAAAAAAGACTAACAAATCCTAGCCATTCAAACTCATTAAAAGTCACATGTTAGTCACCCTTTTTGTTTATTTTAAAACACTCAAAATCATATAAAATAACAACCCTTTGTCTAAAAAAGAAACAAATCCTTGCCATCCAAACTCATTAAAAGTCACATGCTAGTCATATGACCCTCTTATTTATTTTAAAAACACAAAATCATATAAAACAGCACATCAAAAAGGAGGAAGAGGGAGAGACAGATCAAAATTATACAAGAATATTAAATTTAATGGTTTGCCAAGGAATTTCCTAGGCGCCGACTAATCCCCGCTTAGGCACTCTAGGCGCTAGGCACTAGGCTGCCGCCCGACTAGTGCCTAACGGGTGTTTAGAATATTGTTTTATATATTTTCAATGATTTCTCTTTGTTTTAGCTGATTGGATACTTATTATTATGATTTTTAGCAATATGTGCCTCACCTTCATCCAACGCACACCTTGCGCTTAGGTCCTAGGACTCTTTGCGTCTTAGTGCGCCTTTAACAACACTAATTCGGCTTCCATATCTGTTACTTATATTTATGATAATGGTGTTTATTCCAGTTCCCTTGTCATTAAGTTCCATTTATGAAGAAGTGATAAAGAGTGAAGCTGGTCGTAGTATGACCCTTGATCATGTCCGAGCCTCACTTGTTCAGTTGGGTGAGCCACCTTTCGTGGATGGATCCAGTGACTCATACAGTATAGGTACTTATAACCTCTCATTCAATATTTGTTTTGGCTGATTTTTCTATTGCTTGATTTTAACCTGCATTTATATTATTTGTACAGATTTTGAGAAAATTATCGAAGCAGCTCAAACTGATGAGGTAATAATGCTATATCTATTGCCGTTAGCGTTTACAACAAAATTGTTTCTTTCATTGTGGTTTGAGGTACACTTTTAATAACTTTTTCACAATGCAGGTGGAATCAGTTGTGTCAAAAAGATATGGGAGGGATGCTTATAGAATATTCAGGCTCCTGTCAAAAGCTGGTCGCCTACTTGAGACTGATAAGGTAATAATGTTAACTTATGTGTCTGTTTTTAATTCTTGTGTGGCAATGCTAAGCCATAAAAAACTCATGTTGTAACTTTATAGATATCAGATACCACATTCGTGGAAAAGAAAGATACTCCAAAGATTCTTTATAAGATGTGGAAGGATGGCTACTTGCATATGGAGGTACACACATTTTTTGTTCTCATGTGTTGGTGTCTGACAGTAAGCATAATCGATTATATATATAGGGTTAAGGCGTTGAGCTATTTCAACATAAATTATTGACTTAAAATTTGAAGTATGAATTTATATCATCAAATGCTACTTTGACTTTTAATATATATGATATATTATTGAATTGCATGAGATCAATGGCTCAAAATTTTAAGTCAATAATTTATGTTGAAATAGCCCACCCAAAACTTGGTCGAAAATAAGAGAACTTTCACAAAGTTGGTTTGATATTTACTGTCACATTATTGGATCCTTCAAATTTAAAATTAATTTGTTTCAATTCCTCGAAAGCACTCATCTCATGTGGTTATAACATTTCGATAATAAAAATGATCATCATGGCGTAGCTGCTTTCTTGGAAAAAAAAAATTTTGAAAAGCTTTCCCGAAGATGATTAAAAAGTTTTTGTTCTTTGTCTCATACAATAAGAACTTCAAGTTACTGTCACATTATTGGATCCTTCAAATTTAAAATTAATTTGTTTCAATTCCTCAAAGCACTCATCTCATGTGGATAATACAAATGATCATCATGGCGTAGCTGCTTTCTTGGAAAAAAAATTTTGAAAAGCTTTCCCCGAAGATGATTATAAAGTTTTTCTTCTTCGTCTCATACAATAAGAACTTCAAGTTTGTTATTATGTATCGTGAGCTCATAGTTTATTAGTATGAGTTTATAAAATTATGTTCATGCTCATGATATTTAATTTTTTTTTTTTTTTTTTCAGAAATTAGTTGTAACTGGGGCCAGACTAGCGCAGTTCTTATTGTGGAAGGTGAATAAGCAAATTCTCTGGAAGCATGTCCTTGATGAGATGTTCCATGCTGCCTTAAATCTGAGCCTTCGAATGGCTTTTGAGCTGGATCGAGAAAAGGAGGTTAGTACCATATGATGTAGTTAGTATTGCCATTGCCACAGCAGATGACATTACATACTAGGTTTATTGAATTCAAAGAGAATGATACCTTTTTGAAGAGCATTTAATGTCCTTGGATTCTCAACACTCTCCTTGTTAAATGGTTTCTGGTCTCTTTTCCCTGTTGCGGCTATAATTGATTATCATTTCCTTGACTTTATGCATGTTTTATAAACACTTGTTCCAGCTCCTAAATCTCCCAGCAGATAAGCGTACTGGACCTCTCCAAGACAGATACAACCGAATAAGAAAAGTCAGGATACTCTTGGAATCGTCACAGATGAAGCTTGATGATGCTATTATGCTTTTCCATGACCTCTGAACAGAACTTACTGCTGTAAATCCTTTCATTTAATCCGGGTGCTTCAGATCAATCAGGTTCTTGCATCTAAGCATGCTTGGGGACATCGATCCTATGGTCGGAATCTCAATAGAGAAATCAGAAATGTTCTCAGTGGATATGCCTTATTTAAATTTTTCCTTGAATTTTAGGCGACAAGAAGTTGTATTCATACTAAATTTCCCGAAATGGCAAGGAACAGAGCTTTGAGTTTGTCTGGTGTCGGATTAAATGGCAATGGTAAAAAAATAGCCTAGCTTTTATAGCTACATTCTATTAGTTCACAGCTGATACCTTTACGAAAAGATTGGTACCTAGTTGATACCCTGACATATAGTTCGACCTGGTAGTTGATTATATTCCAAGAGTTATTATGTACCTGGATGATAATTTTCTTAAATTTACAAAATTGATGGCGCATGCCCATTATAATCCCCAGATCACTCATCTTGCATGTTCGATTAATGAAAATATAATTTTGATTAGATCGTTCTTAAAAATGTAAAAATATAAAAATAGTTCTAACATGAAGACAAGTTTATAGAATAAAATTCAATTAACAAGTTTATGAATTATTTTGGCGGATTCAGACAGCCTGACCCCGTAAACAGATCACGTATAATAAGGACCTGCGACCTGATTAGGTTCAAACAGCCTCACCTATTAATATTATTAACAGGATAAACCTGTTTCATGTCCGGATAAAACAACCCAAAATGCTGTTGAGTACCAGGCAGCTTCTGATTCTCTTTTGAACATCGAAAATATATAAGCTTAAATCGGAATCAATGGTCTCATCGGCGTGCCCTTTCCAGATGAAACCCGTCGATCACATTGTTAACATAAGCTCTAGCATTTTCTATGGTCGCAAAATCCCCACCAGCACTCGGCCATCCTGTTTCCGAAACCACAACCTTAACATTTGTTCCTCCAACTTTCTCCAATGCAGCATACGTTGCATCAGTTTCCCAGTGCATAATCTGAATTAATCCTGACAGGATCACTAAAATAAGAAAATCATGTATACACATTCACCATTAGAGGGTATTGATTTGCGGATAAAAAAATGTAGCGATTTGTGCCATTACGTTCCCCAGTTGATCCTAATACCGCATAGGGAACTCCTGTTGTGACAGGAACATTAACATTTGTAGCTTTCAGGGCTCTCTGTAAATTTTGCATGGCGACAAGTACTTGATTTGCTAAAGGCCCTGGAATCGCTTCATTTCCGACGGCTATGTATCTGAATTTGACACCAGGCATGTGTGCTAAAATATTGTCATTGACCCATTTATTGGCGAAAGATTGGTCCATTGCGAGTTTCTCTAGGTCTTCATTTAGGGTTTCAATAACAACTCCAAGGTTGGAATATTTTATTACAAATATTTGATTACTGTGTTCTTACAAATGACTATGAACAAACAGTAAAACATAACACGATTGGTACAATAAAATAGAGGAAACAACAGAACAAAAGTAATGAAAATAACACAGTCCGAGGACAACTGCAGACAGCGAACACGGCGGTGCAGCAACGAACCAGCGACAGGAACAATTCAGTAACAAAGGCAGTGCAGTATCGAACAGTAACAAGAAAGGTTAGCGGCACCAAACAAAGAGAATTCTGAGGCTTGTTGATGCAGCAACAATCTCCTTAAAACAAATTCGTCCCCTACCGAATGGTGCAGTAGAACGCGAAATGTTTGTTTTCCATGATGCAACGGAAATAAATGAAAATGGACACCACCAAAATCGTCTTCAACGAACCAAGAAGTGTTTGAACTCTTTCAACAAAACAGGAAAAACAGTTATGGAATTTCTATTTTTTTTCTCTTATCAAAACCGAAGACAAAAACACCTTTAAGAAAAGAACATGCCAATTAAATTGAGTTAGTGGGAGGCTTTTCATATGATGTAACCATCCAGTTAATTAATAGAATTAATTTAACTGTTATGGAACTTCAAAAAGCTTGGAAAAAAAATAAAGATGCTTGTAAAAAATGGCTGGACCGGGCCCGCACAATTTGGCCCGGCATTCGTGTACGCAGGAAGCGCGGGTGCACACGAGTCAGGCCTGTTCGGATTTTGATTTGCACCCCTCTGCGCTCGCACGTAGAGAGAGCCTCTATCCTTATAACACTTACCCATCTACATATGAGCAATCATATATAAACATAATTTTTCTTTATTAGCTTTCACATGTGGGACAAGCTTATTTCTCTTTATTTTCCAACACCAATTGGTGAATTTTGAGTAACAATTTCTCATTCACCCAAGCACCATTTTAAGCATATGAATATATCATTCCGAACTACTCACAGAGGAGTATCTGAATCACTCATAAACAACCACTAACACGAAGTGGACCAAGCTTAAAATTGTACCTCAAAATGCTTACTAGTGAGCATTTTCCAACAATCCCCCACATGAATGAAATTGGCGAAAATACTTCAAATAGAATTATTTTATAGAAACATTTTATTTTGACATTGAAGAGTTCAATGGTTCAACACCTGCATAGGATAGGTAGGCTTCAGCCTTTGAACCTTCCCTTGTGAAAATATACATTCTTTACTAGCTGACAGTGGACACGATGTCATTAAACTGTACTGCAGTTCATGTAAATGAAAACATATATCACACAGATATTTTACCTAACACATCTGAGTTCTCATTATTATGTTTATTTTGGCCATGAACATCTACCCGGTTCTCCTAGAGTTTCTAAGAATTGAGCCTCGTACAATTCCCTTTGAAGAGGCCCCACTTCTCTCTCACATAGGTGATTTCTTATTTAAGAGTAGCTCGTATTACTCTGCTCGGACTCCCGACGCATAAGAATCATTAAAAGCCTTTGCTTAGCCTCTTTGCGTACAAGCATCACTATTTCATTTCACCATAGGAATGGACTAGAGGGTAACCCTCCACAGTGAACCAATTATGTCTTTTACGAGTAGGTTGTCTCATTGAACCTAGATCTTGGGATCTCCAGTCAACAAGGTTGGGTTTTCCTTCGTAATAAACATTTATCTTATAGGCTTTAGTCTCATTCCCCTCGATGATTTCACAACTAACTCTTTGTTTAACCATTTGGTTAGCAGATACACAATGTTATCTTTTGACTAGGCATGGCAAACAGACCCGGACCCGGTCCGAGTCTGCATGGACCCGGACGACCCGGGTCCGGGTAGACCCGGATCCACACAAAAAAATTGCGGATCCGGGTCTGTATTACACGGACCCGCAAGTTACCGAGTCCGGATGCGGGTCCGGGTGTTTCCGGACCATGGTACCAGGGACCCGGTAAAAAAAAAAAAAATTAAAATAAACAAATTAAGAAATGTAGAAAAGTTTTTCATCAAGTCGGTCACCTCTATATTTTCTGTTTCAGTCGCACATTGGTTATTCATATGCCAGATTTAGGTTGATAATGTAAGATTAATGTTCATCTGTATCCACGTCTTTGATTTCCTGGACAACACAATTTATTATGCTAATAAGATCAATGACAACTGGAAATTGCCTTGAAGAACTGAACATTTCATAAATAAAAATTGAAAACAGCATGACAAGATACATGCTAATATGTAAAAAGCATTTTTAAAATAATAAACTATAAAAAACGAAAAAAAAAATAGTTGCGGATCCCGGGTCTGGATCCGAGTATACCCGGGTCCATTCCGGGTATACCCGGTTCCAGACCCGAAAGCGTTTTTCCGGGTCCATTACCGGACCCGGGTCCATTCAAGAACTTACGGATCTGGATCCGGGTCCTTACGGACCCGAGTCCGGATCCGGAAATTGCCATCCCTACTTTTGACTTTATATAGTCAATCGAAATAACTCCAGTATAGAGTAATTGTCTAACAGTATTGTGTCTACAACAAATATGTCTAGACTTACCATTATAGATATTGTTATGTGCCATTCCAATTGCAGATTGACTATCGCAATGAATGTAAATTGTTGGCACTGGCTTAGGCCAACTTGGAATATCCTCTAGAAAATTTCGCAGTCATTCTGCTTCTTCAGCACACTTATCTAATGCAATGAATTCTGATTCCATTGTAGATCTGGCTATCACAATCTATTTGGAGGATTTCCATAATATAGCTGCACCTGCTAGTGTAAACACATAGCCACTGGTAGACTTTGAGTCTTTCATATCAGATATCCAGTTTGCATCACTGTATCCTTCGATTACGATTGGATATCTATGATAGTGCAACCCATAATTACGAGTAAATCGTAGGTATCTGAGTATTCTTACTATTGCTTTCCAGTGAACAATTCATGGATTACTCGTATATTTGCTGAGCTTGTTTACTGTACAGGCTATATCAGGCCTTGTACAACTCAATAAATACATCAGACTCCCGATCACTCTAGAGTATTCTACTTGAGATATACCGTCTCCCATATTCTTTGATCTATGTAGACTCACATCTAAAGGAGTTCTAGCCACAGCAGAATCATCATTGTTGAATTTACCAAGAATTTTATCCACATAGTGCGACTGATCAAGAATAAGTCCATCTGAACTTCTCGATATCTTCATTCCCAGAATGACATCTGTTAGACCCATGTCTTTCATGTCAAACTTAAATTTCAGCATATTCTTGGTGGATTTTACCATTTTAACATCACTCCCGACAATCAATATGTCATCAACGTAGAGACATAAAATGACATAGCCAACTTCTGTCTCTCTGACATAAATACATTTATCACATTCATTGATTTTGAAACCATTTGCCAACATGATGTCGTCAAACTTTTTATGCCACTGTTTCGGAGCTTGTTTCAATCCATACAAGGATTTTACTAACTTGCAGACTTTCTTTTCTTGTCCTGGAGCTATAAAGCCTTCAGGTTGTTCCATGTAGATTTCTTCATCTAAATCTCCATTTAGAAAGGTTGTTTTCACATCCATCTGATGTACCTCAAGATTGCGCAAAGCTGCAATCGCTAGTATCATCCTTATGGAATTTATCCTCGTTACAGGAGAGTAAGTGTCAAAGTAATCAAGACCTTCACGTTGTCTGTAGCCTTTAATTACAAGTCTTGTTTTATACTTGTCAATTGATCCATCTGCCTTCATTTTCTTTTTAAAAATCCACTTGGACCCTAAAGGTTTACACCCTGGAGGAAGATCCACTAACTCTCAGATGTGATTTTGTAAGATGGATTCAATTTCACTATTGATGACATCTTTCCAAAAAGCACCATTAGCTGACCTTACAGCTTCGTTATAGCTTTGAGGATCATTTTCTAGCAAAAATGTCAGAAAATCTGGACCAAATGATTTCTCCGTTCTAGCTCTTTTGCTAAGTCTTGGTTCAAGTTTAACATCTTGTTGATCCTCTGGAACATTTATGTGCTCTTGGTCCTGACCATCTTCAATGATAGCCTCATGTGCCCGTTTGTGCACATTTGAATTCGAATTAGTTTTACAAGGAAAAACGTATTCGAAAAAAATGCATTCCTCGACTCCATGATCGTATTTTTGTGAATATCTGGTATAATAGACTCATGCACAAGAAATCGATAAGCATTACTGTTATGTGAATATCCTATGAAAATACAATCAACAGTTTTTGGTCATATCTTCACCTTCTTAGGTGAATGAATGATTACTTTGGCAATACACCCCCACACTCGTGGAAATTTATAGGAATATACTCTTCATTTCCACATTTCATAAGGAGTTTTCCCTTCCTTTTTCCGTGGTACCTTATTTAAAAGGTAATTAACTGATAAAACAGCCTCTCCCCACATATTCTGAGGTAATCCAGAGTTGATTAACATAGCATTCATCATTTCTTTCAAGGTACGATTCTTGCGTTATGCAATCCCATTAGATTGAGGTGAATAAGGAGTTGTGGTCTGATGTATGATTCCATTTTACTCACAAAGTGACTCAAAAGGAAAAACATACTCACCACCACGGTCACTTCTAAACTCCTTAATTCTTTTATTCAGTTGGTTCTCAACTTCATTCTTATAGAGAATAAATTTCTGTATAGCTTCGTCCTTGCTTTTCATCAAATACATATAGTAAAATCTTGTGCAATCATCAATAAAGGTAATAAAATATTTATTACCGCCTCTTGTTTGTATTGAATTAAAATCACATACATCGGTATGAATTAGATCAAGTGGTTCAGAGTTTCTTTCAATAATATGAAATGATGATCTAGTTAGTTTTGCCTCAACACAAGTATCACACTTATGTTTGTTATCAATTTTAAAATTGGGAATATGATTCATGTTAATTAATTTCCGCAATGAATTAAAATTAACATGTCATAATCTACCATGCCATAGATCAGAGTACTCAACAATATAAGCTGAAGAACTAGCTTTATTAAAATTCTTGGGTTAACAACCATTACATTGAGCTTAAAGAGCCCATCAGTTACATACCATTTTCCCACATACATGCCATTTTTAGTTAAAACTACTTTATCAGACTCGAACACCATCCTGAATCTGTGCTTGTTCAGAAATGATCCAAACACAAGATTCTTCTGTATTTCTGGTACATATAGAATGTTGTTTAAAGTCAACTCTTTCCTAGAGGTCATCTTCAGAATCACCTTGTCTTGACCTTCAATCTCAGATGTTGTTGAATTTCCCATGTATATTTTTCCCCATTACCAACAGGCTCAAATAAAGAGAATATATTTTTGTCTGAGCACACATGTTGTGTGGCACCAGTGTCAATCCACCACTCTCTTGGGTTAGAACCCACCAGATTCACCTCAGAAACCACAGCAGAAAGATTAATGTCTGAAACATTTTGAGTCATGTTTTCCATCACATTAGCCTCTTGATTCTTTTTCTTCTTTGGCAGTCTGCACTCAGAATACTTGTGACCCATTTTGTCACAGTTGAAGCATCTTCCTTGAAATTTGGATTTCTTGGAAATTCCTCCTTTAGGGCCCATCTTTGACCCTTTGTTCTTGAGGTTCTTATTCTTATGGCCATGTTCAACAACATTTGCTTTGGCCTCATGAGTTATTCCTCTCTTGTCAGATACTCTGTTATCTTCCTCAATTATAAGCTTAAGAACCAAGTCTTCAATGTTCATTTCTTTTTGTTTATGCTTTAAATAATTCTTAAAATCTTTCCAACGAGGTGGTAATTTTTCAATTATCGAGGCTCCATCCCCTCAGCATGAATTTCTGCTAGAATAATATGCAATTCTTGTACTTGACTTAACATAATTTTGGAGTCAACTATCTTAAAATCTTGGAAACGGCCTACGATAAATTTCTTAGTACCAACGTCCTCATTTTTATATTTTCGATCTAAGGATTCCCAAAGTTCTTTAGCTGTTTTCATTCCGGCGTACACACTGTACAAGGAATCACTCAGCCCATTCAGCACATAATTCCTACATAAGAATTCAGAATGTTTCCAAGCATCGATGACACTAATCACTTGAATATCATTCTCACCATATTTAGGAACATGAGCATCTTCTTTTAGGAACCTTACAAGGTTCAATGTGGTCAAGTAAAAAAATATTTTCTGTTGCCACCTTTTGAAATTCTGACCACTGAATTTTTCAGGTTTTTCCGCAGCATGATTGACATGGCTCACATTTCCAACAGGTTGTCTAGCCATAGAGGCAACAACACTTTGACCAGCCACAAGGCTGCCACATTAAGCCCAGAGGCTGGAACATTTTGGCCAGCCGGAGAGGCTTCCATATTAAGCCCAGAGGCTGGAACATTTTGGCCAGCCGGAGAGGCTGCCACATTATGCCCAGAGGCTGGAACATTTTGGCCAGCCGAAGAGGCTGCCATGTTTGGATCAACTGTGTTTGGACTGTTTTCCATATCCACAGATCGAATTTATTTTAAGACTATTACAAATATTTGATTACTGTATTCTTACAAATGACTATGAACAAATAGTAAAACATAACATGATTGGTACAATAAAATAGAGGAAACAACAGAACAAAAGTAATGAAAATAACACAGTCCGAGGGCAACTGCAGACAGCGAACACGGCGGTACAGCAACGAACTAGCGACATGAACAATTTAATAACGAAGACAGTACAATATCGAACAGTAAAAGAAAGGTCAGCGGCACCAAACAGAGAGAATTCCGAGGCTTGTTGATGAGGCAACAATATCCTTAAAATAAATTCGTCCCCTACCGAATGGTGCAGTAGAACGCGAGACATTTGATTCCCAGGATGCAACAGAAATAAACGAAAATGGGCACCACCAAAATCGTCTTCAATGAACCAAGAAGTGTTTGAACTCTTTCAACAAAACAGGAAAAACAGTTCTGGATTTTCTATTTTTTTCTCCTATCAAAACCGAAGACAAAAACACCTTTAAGAAAAGAACATGCCAATTAAATTGAGTTAGTGGTAGGCTTTTCATATGATGTAACCACCCAGTTAATTAATAGAATTAATTTAACTGTTATGAAACTTCAAAAAGCTTGGAAAAAAATAAAGAGGCTTGCAAAAAGTGGCAAGGCCGGGCCCGCACAATTTAGTCTGGCATTCGTGTACGTAGGACGCGCGGGTGCACACGAGTCGGGCTTGTTCGGATTTTTATTTGCACACCCTGCGCGTGCACGTAGAGAGAGCCTCAATCCTTATAATACTTACCCATCTACATATGAGCAATCATATATAAACATAATTTTTCTTTATTAGCTTTCCCATGTGGGACAAACTTATTTCTCTTTATTTTCCAAAATCAATTGGTGATTTTTGAGCAACAATTTTTCATTCACCCAAGCACCATTTTAAGCATATGAATATACCATTCCGAACTACTCACGGAGGAGTATCCGAATCACTGAAAAACAACCACTAACACGAAGTGGACCAAGCTTAAAATTATACCTCAAAATGCTTACTAGTGAGCATTTTCCAACATAATTTAGGGCTTGTAATATGCATTGGTAAGGCTGGAGAATTCGGACGTCAGTGATTTTGTTAGATTTGATTACGTATACGAGTTGTTCGGCTGACGGAAGATTGTTGCCTGATATTCCATAGTTCACACCAATACTACCACATTTGTGCTCCCAAGTAAAATGCAAACTGAGGATTTAACAAGTTGTATGGGGATTGAGACGCTGCATAGCTAGAAAATTGATTTGGAAGAGAAAATTTACAATACAATGGAGGTACCACGTCATCCAAGTGACAATCCAATAATTCATTATCACGTGTGTTAAAATATTAAAAAATAATTAAAAATATATGGATAATTATATATGTCATTTATTAATTTATTGATGATATCAAGTCATCCGTACCTCTGTTGCACCAAAAAATTATTTGGTTTGGAGGGTAAAATTTGATTTTACAAAAAAATAATATATACACTCAACTAATTATGACATGATCCCCCAGGGGGATAAAAAGATAATATCCTTTTAAGAAAAGGGAATGGGTTATAGGAAGAAGGAATGTCTCAATCGGAAAAAACGGACAATTCCTGTAAGGAATTGAGTAAAGCCTTCATGACGAGAAAATTTAAATATAATAGAAGTATCACATCATCCGTGTAATAATTTAATAATCCATTATTTATTGGTGATATTACGTCACTCATGCCTCTGTTACACTAAAAAATTATTCCTTTATGACTCACTCTTCCAAAGCGCAAAATATGGAGAAGGAAAGGGCTGATAATATTTAGGTCCTTATAGTCGCACAATTTTGAAAATAACGATGTAATTGATATTTTGGTTTTAATAGATCCACAGCCTTGGTGAAATGACTAAATTATGTTGAATTTCAAAGGCGAATAAATTTCTCGTATCCATTGGATTCCAAACCCATCTTAAAATTTTTAAGACAGGATAAATACGGAACATGATTTAAGACCGATTAGATATGATTTGAATATATCTGATCTGGTGCATCTGGGTACGAGAATTCCCGTACAAGAATTTTTTTTTGCTAAGTAAACAAGTTGCTACAAGTTTTCCTGACTAAAGCTACGGTAGAAGTATGCAAAGGTAAAAATTCCAAGGATTTAGTGTCATGGGTATTCCAGATGAAATCTGAAAAAAAAAAGGAGGCTGAAATTATAGATTCATCGATATGGCACAAGGATCGTGAAAAGTAGCTCTTAGAAATGCTCGAGGTTGCATGTAAATGCATAGACAATGGTCGAAACTTTAAATTTCGATGCTAAAGTATAACCTTTTTCGTCCAAATTTATTTGACGAAAAATGTAATTCTTCGACGCCAAAAGACGTATTTGGCGATGAAAACTTTCAACGTGAACGTACCTATTTTTGTAACTAATATTTTCGACGCCAAATAACCTATTTTTCGACGTTAAAGCAAATAAAATATTAAAATATAAATATTATGTTATTACTTTTAGCGTCGAATAATTCGACACTAAAGGTTATGCGAAATTTAAAAAAATAAATTTAACGAATAATACAATTATTTTTATTCTAATAAATTATAAATAAATTAAATTTATAATTAAAATTTATTAAATAAATACACGGTGTATTAATAATCATTGGTGCTATGAATGTTTATACAAATGAAAATAAATATTATTGCTACTGTGATGGAGAGGCGACCAGCCCGAATGCAGTAGCTGAGTGAGTCCTCCAACATTTGCCTGAAAGCCCTTATCTACTGGTCAAACTCATGCATTTTCTTCTGGTGGTCGTCATCGACCTGCAGTAGCTTCTCTTGGGTTTTCTTCATTGCTTCTTTGGTATTGTCCAGCTCTTCTTTGGTATTGTGCAGCTCTTATTTGGTATTGTCCAGCTCTTTTTTGGTGCTGGCTAACTGTTCGCTGGTGTTGGCTAGCTGCTCTCGAAAGCTAGGGTCAATAGGAGAAGAAACAGCAGTGCATCCAGATGACGTTGGCTTCTTACGAGTGTCAAGTTCGACGTTATACGTTGTCTGGTTCTTCAAAACCAATTGCAATAACTGCTGATCTGGTAGAGGATCGGACCATGTCTCCTCAGCTTGTCGTTGGACCTCCACCATTTAGTTCAGTTTAAAAAAATTAAGTTACTGTTCGAACTTGAAAAGAAAAAAAATTAAATTTATTTTAAATACTTTTACTTACGTAGCAGCTTTCAGCTTCTTTATTGATCCATTTCTTCTTCTTATTATAATGGGTCACTCAGAAAAACTTCGGAAATGACTGCACCTCACATGTACTACTCTGTAAAAAAAATAAAGTGAATGTTATTATTAGTAAAATTTATGAAATGTTAAAAACCAGTTATGATTTTTACCTCAGAATGTTCGGCACGGTATTGGGAAAATGGCTTGGAGCCTCCACGATGGTTGAAACGCATGTGACTACGATGCTCCATATTTGCGTGACATTTATTCAGCATTTAACAATATTGTAAGTAACAAAAACAAGGAGAATTATCAATTCGTATTATTTTAGGAAATTACCTCGTGTTTCTCGCTCGATCAAAGCTTACACAAGAATGTCCAATATTCCTCCTCTATTTAATCAGGCTTGTGTTGTGGAGCGTTCAAAGTCCCATGTTCGTCGAATATCAGATTTGGGACTTTTGTCCTAAAATTCTTGTAACTCTTCCCTATGTGGTGGTCGAGATACTTTAAGACGTTAGTTTTTTTCAGGTCCACGTCAAACCACTCCTGCACGAATAACAATCAAGTATAAATTAAATATAAAATATTAATTTAAAGATAAGGGAAAATAATGAAAACTCAACATTGTAAATTTACTCACAAATAGCGTCGGGAAGAGATAGTTGATTTTCGTTTCTCACGAGATCTTTCTCCAAGAAACGTAGTTTTGAGGAGCTTCAAACCGAGCAGCAACACCTATGCCATTGGTAAACAATGAAGAATGTCGCCCGATCTGTCTTTTTCCATCCTCTGATCTCTATCCGGATGCGGCTGTGGGTTCTAACGTACTTAACCAACCCCAAGCCAAGGGTGCGTCCTCGAGCTTTCACTGTACTCGACTCACCTATGCTAGCAGAGACCCCAAGAGTAGGCTATATCCTTGCAGATGTAGATGGAGTCGAATTTTCGCGTTTTCAAGAACCTGGTACCATCTGCAAAATAATAAACCAAAAATTTAACCGCAACTATCAAAATAAGCTATGTTTGAAATACTATTTGTATACGTATGAGTAAAATCTCGTGAGGGTTTACAAGGACGATACCCACAAACAACATGACAAACACACAATCATACATTTGTATACGTATGGTAAGAGCAGTAGCAGCAAGCTGCTATTTTACAACTGTAGTTTGCTGCTATTGTTTCAAAACAACAGCAAGTTGCTGTTGTTGTTAAGCGATCACATTCACTGTCATACAGTGTCAACTTATAGTATCTTACACCAAGAATTGAGTATATAATTACATTGTATGAGTTCTTAAATGGCCTAAAATTGAATATTTTTGACATAAAAAACCTATGCACAACTTTCCTAGCCAATCCCGCCTACACAGCTTACTGTTGCTGTTACAGTAGCAACAAGTTACTACTGTTAACACAGCTTGTTGCTGCTGTTGTTAACACCAGTTTACCGCTACTGTTAACAGTAACAGCAACTTACTGCTGCTAGTAACTTCCCCAACCTATATTTTGCACACATGATAATGAACCACATTTTTAGAACATATTTTGCACATAACTTTTCTATCACTACACTTCGTTACAATATATCCAAGCTACAAAACACAGTAACCACTACTTTATCTATTCGGCCACACATGCACATACTCATTGATCATCAAAAATATCACTCATTTCAACAATAATCTCTCCCACATGCTAACATTGCTATAACATACACACCCAACTAATCATTATCGCTATATTCATCAACACGTTCTAAATCAACATCACAACTAAACTCTCTTCTTTGTTGCAAACTCACTAACATCAAGATTCCAACCACACTTAGTTTCGGCCACAACAAAACACATGCCTATTATCACTTCATTAAACATTAAACTCATGCTCATAATCTTACTCAATCGAAAACTTAATTCCCAAACAACCCCTCCTTGAATTCGACCATGACTCTGAATCCCACTACCTAATTTAACAAATCAACCCAACATACAAACCATTACATAACATCTTAACAATGATTATTACACAAGCAAATCACAAAAATCAAGCTTCTAATAAACCATCAAAATTCAAACGAATGAAACATTATTAACAAGATTTTAGGTTTCAATCAAAATAAGACATCAATGACCATCCATGATTCTTAATCATGCTAAATGAATGCAAATAAGCCAAATTCTGAAGTAGTTTTGAAAATGGGGGATGAGAATTCATGCATAACTTCCGAAATTTTAAGAAGGATTTAGTGGGAATAATTACTTACTTGAAGAATCTTAAAGCTTGTGAGTAAAATCCAGACGAGCCAATATTTTGCAGAGGGAAATTTTGAGAGACAAAACAGAGAGGGAGAGAATGGCATACGATTTGGGGATTTTAATAACTTTTTGGTCGAAATTGGTAAGTTTTAGCGTCAATTAAATATTTGACGCTAAAACTTTGGCGATTCATAAAAATTTAAGGAAATATTTTAGGAAATTTTAATATTTTTTAAACTGTTAGCGTCGAATATTTAATCAACGCTAAAGGGTTACCTTTAGGCACTATTAGTCACTATAATGGAAGAACTCGAACTCATCTTTGAACTCTTCTTCATTTGCTGCTTCCACACAAACTTGATAATGGGAAATTATCTCAATATTTTTTATATTTTATCGAGTTAGCATGATAGTTTCATTCTCAATGTATTGTTCTTCAATAATTGGTAAATGAAAGATATGTTCAGCAACTTCAAAGTCGCCAGAGACTTGTTCTTCATCAGAATTTATGTCACTATCTTTCTCATGTGTCTCCCAAATGCTCATATGTTGTAACTTCTCTACCATCATCCATCCATTTCCTAGGTTTGGATCAGACATATACATCACAGATTGTGCTTAGGTATAAAAAATGTATGGATCATTCTTGTACCAATAATGTTGAACATTAATTGACATTAGATGATTATGAAATTGAATTCTCCTTTATCTAGTATTTGTGTCAAACCACTTGTAATCGAATAACATTATACGTCATCGGGGTCTGTATATCAATTCAATGACTGATTGTAACACTCAATAGAAGTCAATAATATCATAACCATGTTCTCATATTACTACAATTCCATAATTCTGTATAACACATGAAACATCTCGCTGTATAGTGTGAAATCGAACCCCTTTCACAATGCATCCACTATATTCGTATGCCTGATTTTGAGGCCCATATGTCAATGCAACTAACGAAGATGAGGGTCCAGTGGACCATTTTCCACTTGGTTGTTTATCTAACACCTGATAATAATTGCGTGTTAATATAGAAAAAGTTTAATATTTACTATTATGATAA